>ML336363.1:53586-63813 GCA_005239505.1 Nicotiana paniculata
GTGTGTGTGTGTGTGTGTATATATATATATATATATATATATATATATAAATACACACACACACACACACATCACCCTTATTACTCCTTGTTGCGGCGTGCAACCCGATCCCACTTGTCCACCCTTATTACTCCTTGTTGCGGCGTACAACCCCCTCCCACCAGACAATCACATTTAACCATTTATAATAAGAGTTTCACAATTTAGATCTAAATCCCTCACAACATTTTTTGTCTCAACCAATGTAAACGGAAAGATTTACAATTAAGAAACTTCACCAATTATTACTACACAACGAACGGTTCATGAAACACTGACAACTAACTCAACCATTAATGTACCACAATGAAGCTAAGGAACAATTAACACTTTCAAATAGGTGAAACAATATCTAACAAAACAATTAGACAGAAAACAAGTAGACATGGAAGCATCAAAAAATCGTGAAACAGTTAAGACATGAATATAATAAATTGAAAACGAGGAAGGGAACATGCTAAACAGATTGTCACGACCCAAACTCCATTAAGGTCGTGATGGCGCCGGACACCACTGTCGGGCAAGCCAATCATTTAAATAGTTAATAAAATCTTTATTTTTAAAATTTTTGAAGTCATTCCTTTTTCATTTCCTTAAATAATAGTTAGCGAACTTTCACTGAGTGAACAATAATATCTCAACAAATTTAAATAGTGAACAAATCCCATAATTTCCCTAGAACCCAGTGTCACAAGTGTATGAGCAAATATCTAAGAATTTTACATGTACTACAATACTTGTCCGAAATACAAACTGGACAAGGAAATTTAAAATAAATACAATACATCTGAGGAAGACTCTGTCGGCTGCAGGTCGTCTCCGGATGGTGCAGCTCGTCAAAGTCTCCAAGTCAGTCACATCACTGCGTCAAGCAGGGCCACTAACTATGAACGTACATGTGCAATAAAAATGCACAACAAGTGTAGTATGAGTACGAAAACAATGTGTACTCAGTAAGTATCCCGCCTAACCTCGAAGAGGTAGTGACGAGAGGTCGACTTTGACACTAACTAGAGGTCAAATTAATATCAAGTGCACTAAAGAAATGAATTAATATAAAGCACTGTAAATACATAAGACATACAAGTACAGATTACGTGATACAATTTCCCTCTTTACAATTTACTCAACTCTCTACTAGCAAGTTCCCTCCGTAACCGAAGCATATAAATAAATATAGTGGATTCCATCAAAGAGGTCGTCATAATCCAAATCAGGGGGAAAAACCTTCAGATGAACTGGCATTTTTCTAAATATTTCGCACGATTCCATGGGGATGATGTATACATATAGGAAATGTCGAGGCTAACGGCCCGATCTAACATAAAAGTAAAATGTGCACTGCCGAAGGGTCGAACGACGCGAATCATAGATGCATCTATTAACCTGCCGAGGCGAACGGCCCGCTCCCATGAGAGTGTGGTACATAGATCCTGCCGAGGCGAACGGTACGATCCCATAAGGGTGTGGTACATAAATCCTACCGAGGCGAACGACCCGATCCATAAGAGTGTTGGAAATGAATCACCCCGCTCGAGGAATATAAATTGTGAAGCGGTCACACATAAGCGTACACATTCAAACAGTCCGTCCCGTTTATAGCGGGAAACAATTCCCCAAGAAATGACAATTTCGCTTTTAATGGTCACAAAGATAGTATTTAAATCTTTTTTTCTAGAAATTCTTTTGTCAAGTTCGATAAGGTTTAAACATTTTAAAATTCGTCAGTAAAGATACAAGTATCCAAAACTATCAAAATAATGGGCAACCAATGAAAATATACTCTAATACTTATGACAATTCAATTTATATGAATTCCTAACTCCGCTCGGAAAGTTGACAAAATTACCCTCAGGCCAACATGTCCGGATTCTGAAAATTTTCGAAGATAATGATTACCCATAGCCTTACTAACTCAAATATACAATTTACTCTAATTTCATGCTCAAATTCGTGGTCAAAATCCAAGAATGCAAATTCTAGGTTTTTCTTCAGAATTTCCAAAATTTCCAAAATTTTTCATGATTTTCCATATAAAAATCTAGATATAATCCCAGCAATTAACTTGCAATAGGTGGGATTGACTTACCTCCAAGTTGCTAGGTGAATATCCCTCTCAAGAAGCTCCAAAAATCGCCCAAGAATGAAGAAATGAGCAAAAATGCTCAAATCCTCGCTTTAAACACTCACTGCCCAGCGATCTTCGCGCCTGCGGCAAAACCTTTGCACCTGCGGTCTTCGCACCCGCGGCCAATTATTCGCGCCTGCGGTCTTCGCACCCGTGGCCAATTCTTCGCGCCCGTGGTGCCTGGCCAGCCCATACCTTTTTGCTTCTGCGACTCATGCACCGCATCCGTGAGCTCGCACCTGCGGCCATCCAAGCGCAAGTGCGATCACAACAGAAGCTGTGAGCTTCAGCTTATGGTCTCCAAGTTCAAACTTGGTCTGATGCTCGTCCGGTTAACACCCGGGGCCCCCGTGGCCCAACCCGAATATACCAACAAGTTCCAAAACATAATGCGGACCTGCTCGAGGCCACAAATCACATCAAATAACATCGAAACTATGGATCGCAACTCAATTCAATCCTTATGAACTTTGAAATTTCCAACTTCTACATTCGATGTTGAAACCTATCAAATCACGTCCGATTGACCCCAAATTTTGCACACAAGTCACATTCAACATTACGGACCTGCCCCAACTTTCAAAATCGCACTCCGACCCTGATATCAAAAATTTCATTTTTGGTCGGATTTCTAAAAAACCTTCAAATTTCTATCTTTTAGCCAAACGACTTCAAAATAACTTACGGACCTCTGAATTCATTTTCTATCGCACTCCCAACTCCAGAATCACCATACGGAGCTATTCTCAGACTCGAAATCCCAAACAAACATCAATCTCATTGAAATGCACTTCAACCCAGACTTATGAATTTTTTTTCTAAAATACTGACTTCTACAATATGCGCCGAAACGCTCCTGGGTCATCCAAAACCTGATTCGAACATACACCTAAGTCTGCATATGAACTTGCTGGAACCTTCAAATCCTGATTCTGAGGTCGTTTACTCAAAAATCCAATCTTAGTCGATTCTTCCAACTTAAGGTTTTTGAAATGAGAAATTTCTTTCCAAATTGACTCTAAACTTCCCGAAATTCAGTTCCGACCACACCTACAAGTCATAACACCTAAAATGAAGTTGCTCATGGCCTCAAACCGTTGAACGACGTGCTAGAGCTCAAAACGTCTGGTCGGGTCGTTACACAGATAATTTGGTGGCGCATAGGTACTCGTTTCCTCACCTATACGCAACATACATGAATTTTAATATCGCAATTAAGTCGGGGATTCCTAATCCCTCAAGTCAAGGTTAGACCAAACAATCACCTCAATTTTGCAGGCCACTCACTGCTCAAGTACAACTTTTCCTTTAGAATTCACCTCCAACACACTAAAATCTAATCATAATTAGTTCAATATCATTAATTATTGCTAAAAGAATTAACTTTAATGCATAATCATGGTTTTCCTAAGTTTTCTCAAAACAAGTTAAAAACCGACCCCTGGCCCGCTTGGTCCAAACTCGGAGTTCGGACCAAATTTCGTTTACCTATTCACCCCCGAGCCCGAATATGTTAACAGTTTCGAAATCCGACCCCAATTCGAGGTCTAAATTCCAATTATACAAAATTCCCTAATTCTACCCAAACCCCCAATTTCTACCATGAAAACCCTTGATTTTTGATTAAAAAGTGATGAAAAACAATGGGTAATCGAGTGAAAATAGTTTAGAATTGTTTACCAATACTTTGGGGAAGAACTTGTCTCTTGAAAATTTCCTCTAGGTCTTATTCGTTTGAAAATATGAAAAAATGGCTTAATCCAGTTCTAGGTTCTGTTTTTAAGTCGCTGGATAGGCCTTCATCGCGTTCGCGAGAGGCCTGTCGCGATCGCGAAGAGTTGCGGCCCAATGGCCTTCGCGTTCGCGATGTACTGTATGCGTTCGGGATGTATTTCTCACGATGGCCATCGCGTTCGCGACCAGGTGGTCGCGTTTGCGTAGAACAATTCGAGACTCCCCTCCCCCAAGCCCATAACTCATCACGTTCGCGGTAGCCAGGTCGCGTTCGCGAAGGATAATCCCTCCAGTAGTTCGCGTTCGCGACCAGTGTTAGGAGTTTGCATAGAAAAAAAATGGCCCCAATCTTTTTACTCTTCGTTATCGCGAAGAAAAACGCATCAGTGCACTAGTAACAGTTAAAACACTAGATTTTCCTAAGTTAAAACATCCCGAAGCCTACCTTGAAACTCACCCAAGCCCTCGGGGCTCCACACCAAACATAAACACAAGTCTAAAATATCCTACGGACTTGCTCGTGTGATAAAATCGCTAAAATAACACCTAAAACTACATATTTAGTATTAAAACTCATGAATTCCTCAAGAACATTTCAATTTCACTATCTTCTCAATCGAACGTCCGAATCATGTCAAATAAACTCCGATTTCCACCAAATTTAACAGATAGGACTTGAATATTATAATCAACCTGTACCGGGCTTCGGAACCAAAATACGGGCCCGATATCAACGAGTTCAAACATTACTTCTTTTCTTTAATTCCTTTAAATTTCAGTTTAACAATTTTCATCAAAAATTCATTTCTTGAGCTAGGGACCTCGGAATTTGATTCCGGGCATATGCCCAAGTCCCATATTTTAATATGGACCTCCCGGGACCGTCAAAATACGGTCCCGGGCCTATTTACTCAAAACATTGACCGAAGTCAACTAAAAATTAATTTTAACTCTCAAAAATTATTATTTCATATATTTTCACATAAAGGCTTTCCGGATTCAAGTTCGAATTGCGCATGCAAATCGAGGTGAATGAAATTAATGTTTTTTAAGGCTAATGAGCCCAGAATGGAGTCTTAATTTATAAGATGACCTTTTGGTTCATCACAATTATTCTGTAAAATTATCCGCGCATCGCGCGGGTTCTTATACTAGTGTAACAACCCGGCCGGTCATTTCGTGAGATTAGCCCCGTTTTCCCTGTTTATGCTTTGTCATGTGTTTCTTAGCCTATTTATGATGTGTTGGGTCGGTTGGTTCAGGTTCGGAGCGGTAATGGTGAGAAATGAGATACTTAGTCTCTTAAGTTGGCTTCATAGTTAGAAAAGTCAATCGGAAGTTGACTATTAGGTAAACGACTTCGGAATACGGTTTTTTGGGCTCGGATAGCTTCGTTACGAGATTTGGGACTTAGGAGTGTGTTCGGAATGTGGGTTAGAGGTCCGGAGTAGAATTAGGCTTGATTTGGCGAAATTGAGTTTTTGGCAATTTCCGGTCAGCTGTGGAAAACTAGCTATCGGGGTCGATTTCTGAAAGTTGGAACATGTTTGTAGCGTCATTTTGGACGTGTGTGCAAATTTTTAGGTCATTCAGATGAGTTTTGGGTAGTTTCGGCATCGTTGGTGATTTCTGGAAGTTTCAAAATCCTTAGGCTTGAACCATGAGTTGATTTGATGTGTCAGTGCCATTTTGGGTGTTCCGAGGGTTCGACTAAATCCAAGTGATCATTTATGACTTGTTGGTACTTTTGGTCGAGGTCCCGAGGGCCTCAGGATGAGTTCGGATGGTTGTCGGCATGATTTTTAATAATGTGGAACTGCTGGTGTAAAGCTTCTGGTTTTCCGCAACTGCGGAAGGGGGAGCCGCAGATGCAGAGTTTGAGGGGCTAAGCTATTTCCGTAGATGCGGAACCTTGGGTCACAGGTGCGGATCCCAGGTGCGGGCTTATGGACCTCAGGTGCGAGGTTGGATTTTTAGAGGAGTTCCGCAGAAGCGCACCTGGGACCGCAGGTGCGGTTAAAAGGTCGCAGGTGCGGTTTCACTGGGAAGAAAGTATAAAAGGATGCCTTCGCGAATTTTCTTATATTTCACAATTTTGAAGACGGGGTTGGAGCTTTTTGAGGGATTTTGAAATGGGATTCAAGGGAAACACATTGAGGTAACATTTTTTGAACCTAATACTCGATTCTATATTGGTATTTGACTGATTAATCACGAAATTTGTGGGATTTAATGGTGTAATTTGAGGGGTTAGGGCTTGAAAATTGGAGACCTTTAATTGGGGATTTGAGGAGTCATTTAAAGTCCGGTTTTGATGTTCTTGGTATGTATAGAATCGTGGGAGGATAAGGATTCTTGTGATGTGATTTTTATCGAATTCTGAGATGTGGGCTCGGGGTCGGGTTTGGGCCAATTTCGGGATTTTTGGTGGAATTTGATAATTTTCGAGGGGGCTTTGTTCCTTAGCATATATTAATGATATAAATATGATTTTTGGTAGATTTGGAGAAATCAGAGGCTGAGTCTAGAGGAAAAGGCATCGAGGGCTAGGGTTTAGTCGGTTTTGAGGTAAATAACATTTTCAAACTTGGTTCTGAGGGTTTGAAACCTCGAACTATATGCTATACGATTATAATTAGGTGATGCACATGCCAAGTGACGGGCGTGCGGGCGTACACCGAGTGATTTGTGGACTGGCTCATCCCATGGCACCATCTAGTAGCTATTTCGGATTGATATCCGTACTTTTATTGATGTGGTTAATGTGAACATGCTAGAAATCATGCTAAGTCAAATGCTAGGGCTTTGCGCCAAAAATGCTGATACCCGAGTGGTCGTATGTTGCTCTCTCCTTATGTGTTTATTTGATTTTGTATACTTAGTCCTGTCATAGTATATCATTTCATGCCCCAGTCTCGGTAATTGTCGATTTTATATATTTATCATTGTTTCGGGCTAGTTCATGCATCTGTGAGCCCATGATTGTGAGACTGGAGAGTAATGAGTGAGTGAGGCCAAGAGCCTATTATTGAGACAATTATGAGATCGGACTGCACACCGCAACGATACTCTAATCATGCCTTCGTTGGATTGATATAGCGCTTGGGCCAATACACCCTAGTGAGCGCATTGATCTTGAGAGATGGATCTTCCCTGGACATGGATCTTGTCCGAAGTTGATGATATGTGAGAGATGGATCGTCCCTTGACATGGATCTTGTCCGAGTGTTGTATTCCGGAGATGAATCTTCTCCGTGGGGGCTGGATTGGACTTTTCCTCAGTACTGAGTGATTACGGTCACCGATGGTTATGTATATTCCGGGATGGATTTTCCCTGGGTCTGAGAGCCATATACAGTATTGAGTGGAAGCCGTGAGCACTATGTGCATTTCCACAATGTTGATACATTCGCATGTAGAGTATTGAGATATACCTGGGTTACTTATCATATCGGTCATATTCTGTTTTCATTATCTGTTGAAACTGTGAGCATGCCTAAATTCTGTGTATTGTTTTCATTACAATTATTAAGGTTTAGTCCGTCACTACCTCTCAGCCCGTAGTTTGAGTTCGTTACTTATGAGTTGGTGTACTCACGTTACCCCCTGCACCTTGTGTGCAGATCTAGGTACAGCGGGACCCGGTAGTGGTTGTTGAGCTGCAATCAGAGTTCCTTCGGAGGCATCGAGGTAGCATTTGACGATCGCAACCTCGATTATCTCCTTCTCTATCCACCTGTCATATATACTTATTTCAGACAACTCTGTGTGAGATCTGTATTTTGATATTTTGATGTAGTAGCTCATGACTCGGTGACACAAGATCTAGGTTCGGGTTTTCCTTTATTTATGTTATCAGTGATGTTAAACCTTTAAATGCTTTTATAAAAACTAGACTCTTGCTGTAATTATAATGACTTTTTCTGAAAACAACTTTTAGCGATGAAATGCGTGGCTTGCATGATTTCACGATATGCGCCATCACGATCGGATATTTGGGGTCGTGAAAACCAGAGAAGTTCCTTATTGGTTTCATGGACACAAAGTTCTAAAGCATGCAAGGGCTGGTATGGAGTTGAATGCTTTAATGGCAGGGTAAGCAAGGGATTTCACTTATGAAGAAGCTGTAGATCTTCTGTGAACCTCAATTTTTGTGCTGTCAAAACACTGCCCAAGCTAAAAGTGTTCCTAAAACATGATTATTTGATATTTCAGAAGAGTTTAGAGTCAAGAGATCTCATAATGTAGCAAAACAAAACAAGAAAAGACTCAACTCTCGTCTGTTACATAAGGAATTTCTAAGGGAAAAGGATTTTGTGCATGAAAAAGGGTTATATTGTGAGGTCAAGAGTCACTTCACTCTATGATTTATTGCAGTAGTTGAATTCATGTTACTATCCATGATGTCTTAACTGAACTACTTTAGTTATTTAAGAAAGATTTATCAGTTATTTAGAGCATCATTAACATCAACATCAGCAGCAGAATGTGGTGATAAAGAAAATGCTACTCTTACACATATCTTATCACACTTTTCATTAAAAACGAAAAGTTAAAACGAGAGTTATCTTCATTTGAACATTCAGATGTATATGAACGTAGTAGATAAAGTAGCTTTGGTTCCAAAGAGACCTACTGACAGTGGAATTAATAAAAAATGAAGTTAAAATAAAATAACCATCCTATTAACAGGTAATTCCATAGCTCAAAAATATCATTTTAACAATTAAAACTATTAAACGAAAATTTATTAAAACTATTATTTAAACAATTAAAACTATCAAACAGTTAAACTATCTCTAATTTCTTCTAGAGTTTTCACATATTGGTTCATAAACTTTCTTAGAATAGAATTATTAAACTTATAATTTATAGAAGAACCATATATCATATATTTTAAAACTTTCAAAACTTACTAGTCCTATTTGTTGACTCTCAAGATATATATACTCCATTTTTACCAATTTGTTTATAACTCTTTTGTTGATTAAGAATCAATTTATCTAGTTCTAGACCTAACCAGAATATAAGTTAGTATGTATTATAAACTATAATTGTGATGAATAGCTATAAATATGGCTATAATTGCGATGAATAGCTATAAGAAAAGACAATATACCAAGATTTCAACCTATTTTGCAAGCACTGCCAGCGATCATCATTTGGGAGCTGTGGAAAAGACGAAATAGCTATAAATATGGCAATGTGGTGACTATCAGTAGAGTCATATACCAAGTTTCCACTACTTTACAATCTCTTGTTAAAATAAGTAAACCTAGCATGAAAAATATCCCCCACAAATGGCCAGATTTAATTCAAAAATTGGAGATGTACACTCCAGCTTTGAAGGTGAGTAAGGTGACATGGGAGTTTCCTAGCCCAGGGTGGATCCAAGTAAATACAGATGGAACATCTCGAGCAAACCCAGGAAGAAGTTCCATAGGTTTTGTGTTGAGGGATGAAGAAGGAGATGTACATTATGCAAAGGGAAGGAAATACATGAGAAAACAAACAATGAGGCAGAGGCATTGGCTATCTTGGAAGCATTGATATTCTGTGTTGAACACCAATATGTCCAGGTGATGCTACAAACTGACTCGTTACCGTTGAAGAATGTACTGGAAGGACTATGGATTGCTCCTTGGAATATTGCTAATCATGTGGAGGAGATCTAGAAAGTAATGCAAAGGTGTACTGTTAATATATCGCATATATTGAGAGAGGGCAATAGTTTGGCAGACTATATTGCTAACTATGCTCTTGACTGTGGGCATATTAAAGCAAAGGAATTTGCACATCTGCCCACACATGGTAAAATGATTGTCAACAATGACAAGTTGCAATGCCCATATTTGAGGGTGAGGGCTACCTAGAACTAGGGATAATGGAAATAGAAAATAGGAGGAGGAGAGGAGATCATATTTAATACTGTGATCGAATCCTTAGGGAGGAGATCATAGTATGTTACTTTTTTTTTACTAACATAGTGTTCTTTTTTGCAGGAAAAGCTACTGTAAATATGCCTTACCATGTAACTGTTGGACTTTAAGCATTGGGCTTAAAAGTCTAAGAGTGTGGGAAATGGTGGGAAATAAAATGGAGGGAAATGAAAATTTGAATCAAGTGAGCTTTTGTCATAAACTTTGTACCACATTGGTGAAAGACAACTACACTTGTGTGTATAAATATAGGATCACTTCTTAGAGCTCTTAAAAGGAGTTGAAGAGGATGCATCCTCGCGCCGTCGACGTCGCTCGCTCGGCTCGGCTTCGGCTTCGGATTTGGAAAATGATCGATAAGATTATTTTTGGACAAAGTTTATTTAA
>MDKI01056812.1:0-12319 GCA_005239505.1 Nicotiana paniculata
ACAACAACTATCAGTCGAGCATTCAGATGGCTCCCTATGAGGCATTATATGGTAGGCGGTGTCAGTCACCGGTTGGGTGGTTTGAGCCGGGAGAGACTCGATTGTTGGGTAAAGACTTAGTGCAGGATGCCTTGGATAAGGTTAAGATCATTCAGGATAGACTTCGTACAGCTCAGTCCATGCAGAAGAGTTATGTCGACCGCAGATTTCGTGATGTGGCATTCATGGTCGGAGAGCGGGTGTTGCTTCGGGTGTCGCCCATGAAGGGCGTGACGAGATTTGGGAAGAAGGGCAAGCTAAGCCCTAGGTACATCGGTACTTTTGATATCCTTGATAGAGTGAGAGAGGTGGCTTACAGAATTGCGTTGCCACCGAATTTATCAATTGTGCATCCAGTGTTTTATGTGTCTATGCTTCGGAAGTATCACAGCGATCCAGCCCATGTGTTAGACTTCAGCAGTGTCCAATTGGACAAGGATGTGACCTATGAGGAGGAGTCGGTAGCCATATTAGACCAGCAGGTTCGTCAGTTGAGATCGAAGAGTTATCCTTCGATTCATGTTCAGTGGAGAGGTCAGCCTGCCGAGGCAACTACCTGTGAGTACGAGTCCGATATGCGGAGCCGGTATCCCCACTTTTTCCCCGATTCAGGTACTTTTCTATGTCCGTTCGAGGACGAACATTTGTTTTAGAGGTAGAGAATATGATGACCCAAAAAGTCATCTCTCATTTTATAAGTCAAAACTGTGTTCTGAGGCCTTGAAAACCTCCCTTTATCTCACCTTGTTTTGCGTGCACAGTCCAGGCGTATATCCGAAAAGCTTTTATATGAAAAGACTGAGAAAAATGCTAATTTTGCCTTTAAAATTAAATTTAAGTTGACTTTGGTCAATATTTTGGGTAAACGGACCCGGACCCGTGATTTGACGGTCCCGGAGGGTCCGTAGGAAAATATGGAACTTGGGCGTATGCCCGAAATTGAATTCCGAGGTCCCAATCTCGAGAAATGAATTTTTGAAAGAAATTATTGTACTGATATTATAATAGTTTTTGAAAATTTGATTATATTTGAAATTGATGGTATCAGGCCCGTATTTTGGTTCCGAATCCCGTTACAGATTTATATAGTATTTGAGTGATTCCTGTAAAATTTGGTAAGAAACGGAGGTCATTTGACGTGATTCATACCCGTAGTTGTGAAATTTGAGACTTTGAAAGTTCTTGAGATTTTCCTTTAATTTTTATGCTAAATTCGTTGTTTAAGATGTTATTTTGGCGATTTGATCGCACGAGTAAGTCCGTAGGATATTTTTAAGGTTGTGTACATGTTTGGTTTGGAGCCCCGAGGCCTCGGGTAAGTTTCGGATAGGTGTCGGAGCGGTTTGGACTTAGAAAAATCTGGTGAGAATGTTGTTTGCTGGTGTCTGGTATTTTGTTCTATGCGAACGCGTGGTAACCCACGCGAACGCGAAGAGTAAGTGGGGTCGGGGCTGAGATTTGCTCTATGCGAACGCATAGACCTGGGTGCGAATGCGGAGCATTGGGAAAATTACTCTACGCGAACGCACCAGGTCAAACGCGAACGCACAGTTATAGGAGGGTGGCTGGCTAGGAACCTAGGAGAGCTATGCGAACGCGACCCCTAGTACACGAACGCGAAGGCGGGGCAGGGCTAAGCCTTCGCGAATGCACAACTCCTCCTCTTTCGGGAAATTCGGGTCGTGACATTGCTGGATTTTTGCCGCTGCTATAGGTGACAACATATTCGAATACTCTATTCATTATAACATACCTAGTAAAAATTCATTGACAACACTGGTTGTTTAGACTCATCCCACATTGTTATTCGAATTTCGTCAAAATCCCTTGTGAGGGCATCCACATCTGGCATACTTGGCAAATGATCAAGGTAGGGAATTTGCCTTGAATGAAACGACACTTGAGACTCGTACTCTCTTGGTATAACGGGGAGTGGAGCATGCTCCCTCGTCAAATCAGGTCCATTATTCTCTTCCTCCTCATCACCACCCTCATCAGGGATGGGTGTGCCATCTCCGAACTCATGTGCATTGTTTTCATAATCAATGTTCTCTTCCTGAATCTGTGCATCTGCTAGATCCCGATTAAATGTGTTGTCTTCGGAAAATTGAGTCAGAACATGTGATTCAATTTGCTCGTTTTCACTGCACAAACAACAAAATAATAAGCTACTCAAATTGATAAATACTTTACATATAAATATATCACTTCACTTGCAAGTCGTAATATGTTGACATTCCATGATAGACATTATCTTGTTGGTGATGGCTCCCTGATGGACCACCATGATCCAACACACCAGAACTATGCATAATCCAACTGGGCGTAGGTTCATAACTTGTAAAATTCATATCTGGCCAGTATCCCATGTGGAATATATGAGTGTTAATATAAATTCAATACAACAAAAATAAACATCGTAACATAAAGGAAAATTGAAGTTTACCACTCGTATTGTTGATTATGTAAGTAGGAGAGAAATTATTTCCTCGCTCCTTATTCGCCCATGAAGATAAGTTTAAATCAGGCCAAACTCTTTCAACCGGACCTGTTCGGCAAAAACTGCTCCAGAATAATCACCCAATGACTGAGGGTTATCCATGCTTTGCGCAACCTCATTATAGCGAACATCTTCAACCTTCACGTACATTTCCAACATTTTTATCAAAAGAAATTTCCGGTATTAATCTGGAGTCCTCAAAAAATCACTCAAAGTTTCATCATCCTCGATGTTGAACTCGGCATAACAAGCAACCCCTTGCGGAGTGACGGATACAGATATCTTCCGGTTACTTTAAGCTTCACCAAACGTTTGCTCACACTCATTTTTTTACACAACAAGGATTCCAGTCTATCGTACTCCATTGTAAGCGGCAACTTAACATGACACTATGGAGATAAACTATAGCTCACTGAGGTATTCGCCACCACAACCTCACCCCCTAATATAATGAAGCCCTAACTTTTCGCTCTTCAAACATTATGACAAAATGCTTGAGAATTTAACAAGAAAAAAAACTTAACACGGGTTGAGAATATTTCTGAATGGATTTTTGCAAAATCCTTAACGCCTTTAGATAAGGCAATGTCCAGTTCGGAATGTCAAATTTTTTGAGGTATAGTGCCCTTTAAAAGGGTGTTATAACTATTTGAATTATTGTTATGTCAGTTAAGCGCAGAAGAGTTATTGGTGGGCCCACAAAATATGTATAACGCCTTTCATAAAGGCGCTATACCTACCAGTCTTGTCAAAGTCAAATATAGCGTCTTTATGAAAGGCGTTTAATATATATATAGTGCTCTTCTAAAGGGCGCTATATATAATTAGGTCATATTTATTTATTGACTCAAAAGATCACACTAGGTTCGGACCCTCTTAAATGTATTATATGACACATTTGTCAAATCAATTAGAATGATGTCTAAATTCTTTCACAATGGCATTAAATTGGAAAGAACCTTTTCAGAGCTAGAAGGGAAGTAGGGGAATAGATGGCATCGATGAGAGGGAAATTTTCTGCTGATTTCACGTGGACTATGAAGACTAAGTGGGCATTTGGACATAAGGACCGTGAAATTTCGGAAAAAAGTGAAAAAGAATTTCAAATGAAAATGATATTTGAAAATTATAGTTATGTTTGGACATGAATATAATTTTGGATTATTTTTTAAGTTTTGTGAGTGGTATGAGTAAAAATTTTGAAAAATAATTTTTTGAAATTTTTTAAAATTTGAAAAAATTTCAAAATTTATCTTCAAGTGAAAATTTAAAAATTTATGGCCAAACATAAATTTCAAAAAAAATGAAATTTTTCTTGTGTCCAAACGGGCTCTAAATAAAAGTTCTTTTCATCACTAAAATGTATTATATGACACATTTTCATCCCTTTCTCTTCATTATCCTAACATAAAAAAATTAGAAATGACATAGAGTAAATTACTCATTCAGTCCCCAAAGATTGACTGAAGTTACTATCTGGCCCCTACTATTTAAAAGCTAAAATGTAGTAAAATTAATAGAACATGGGGGGCAAAAATAGCTAATAGGAACAAAAGGATTTCTCGTGGTTGTAGTGGCATAACTGCAATGGCGGAGGCAAAATCTCTACTAAGGGATTAAAAAAGAAATAAGTTAAAAAAATATTGTAGCTAGTGGAAATTGAACTTATAACCTTACAAAAGTTTTGAATCCCTTAACCATTAAACTACATTTTTGGACTACATCAAGGGGATTCAAAACCTAATATATAGAAGTAAAAAACATATTTTGTCTTATATATACAGTGTAATTTTTCGGCGAAGGGAGTTCGGGTGAACCCCTTCCTCCCCCTAAATCCGCCCATGGGCATAAGCTTAAAATAATCATAGGTTGCCTCAGCCTTATTTTCTAATACAATTACAATAGTAATAGGACCAATGAAGCCTTAACTATAGCATTTAATTAGAAGGCATGTTGAAGAAAGAAAACTTTGCCATATCATTTACATAGTTTTAGCAGACTAACTCTAAAAGTATTCATGAACAAATTTTAGTTTACGAAAGATAAATACTGGAGAATCTTTGATCGAAAATAGCAACATTGAATTACTGTTTACATTCCAATTGTTTCTGGACATAAGGCAGAACAAAAGTTCCTGTAATATGTTACTTTGGTTTGGCCAAAAGAAGAGAAACAACAATAATAAATAGTAGCAAAATATCAAAGAGCTATCCCCTTATTTTATATCCTATACTTTCATACTAGAAAATGTTTCTGTGCTAATTCTTAATAGTAAAACACCATGTAGAAATTACTGGTAAATAAGTTCACAGCAACAAGTTGCTTAAAATAGAATTTAACTTATATACATTGGCCGTTTGTGCTATCAGTGTAGTTTTTTTTTTACATGTTAGCAAATTGCATATCTTATGTTCTACTAAGTAATTAGTTCCGTTTAATATAGGCAATTATCCGTTAGGTAATCTGAAAGTAAATTTTTTCTTCCACACGATCAGTGTATAGAAGTTAAGCTCATGAAAATAAACTGCATGTTGTTGGTTTTGTTCCTTTCAGACTGGTTATATAGATTTATGCCAATCCACGACCCAACCTTTGCTTCTAATTTGGAGAGTTTAACTATTTCTCTCTTTCTATGAGGAAACATAGATTTAGAGCAGATATAACCTCCGTCATGGGCTCATTCTTACTCCTATACACAGCCGACAGACAATTTTAGATGACAGAAAAGAATTAAACAATGGAATAAAGAAAATACAGACATATTAAAGAATATTGCAATATTTAGCGATGGAATCAGCATTTTCACTAAAGAAGTCAGAATATAAAGAAGTAAACCCATAAATAAGCTAAGGGGAGTCAACATGTATATGCATCAAAAAATTATCTAGCTACCAACCAGGTGAAATTACTTGACAACATTGTATTCCTTCATGAACTTATATTTAATAGAAGTTATAGACAAGTGACACGTGATATTGGCACGGCTCAATCAAAAAGTAGGGTCGAAACTTGTTTGACAACTGCTTTCTCATTGAACCGCACCAACATCTCGTATATATGATATACCTACAAAGTTGAACATACGTTCTTCCTTTTGAATTCAAAAGTTTCCCTCCTCCATCATATGTTATAAAGCGAAAACAAAATGCGACACTAGGATCTTGAAAAATGTAGGGGAAAGATACAAGTTCATAGAAGAAGCAACTACTGAGTTTGAGGGGCCAAAGGAGAATGTGAAAATTTGAAGACAAAGAAAGTTGTGAAGGGAGGAATAGAACTTAAGAGAAGGGAGGAAATGAGAAAAAGCTAGAAGCATTAAAGAAGTAGCAATAAATGAGCCAACTACTCAACAAGAAAGGAAGTTGGAAATTAAGTAAAGAAGGAGACACAAAACTGAAGCTATTAATACATATCATTTAATGGGGGATGGAGTAGGACAGAGGATGTTTGGTTCTGTTCAAAACTTTGTATTCAAATCAACTTTTCTTATTGCCGCTCTCTCTTTGCCTCCTAAATAACTGAAACTAATACTAGTATATTGAATTAAAACTATAGTTGGTAGTACTACTTGTGATCCATGTGTACTATGTTTGTGGTAGGGAATTCTTGTCCAACCAAAAGACTAGACAACAATCCCTTCCTTCTAGGGCAGAAAAATCATGACTATTTTAAGCACGCTTCCTTTGGCTTGTTCAGAATGGTAAAATTTGAAGTAAATGGGAGTATTTAATTCTCAACGAAATTGGTTCAAGTAGGACAAAGTTATCAGATTATGGTATCAGAAAACTCATTGAAACGGCTATTGGTCTAGGTTTTACAATGTCTTTTGTATAACTGATGCTAACAACCGTTGGATTTTTTCACACCAGCCGCACCTCCGGGTGCCAAGACTTTTTGAGCCTTCTTCTTTTTCTTACCGCCTTTCGACTTAGAAACTGAAGCTTTCTCGAGCATGTTGTTTGATAATAGATTCTGCCGCTTGCAGCTCATCATTCAACAATTTTGCCAGTGACAAATCTATTTTATGCATGTTATAGTTCAAGCGAAATTGTTGAAAACTGCTAGGCAGAGTCTGTAGAGCCATCTCAACTTGAGATTCCTTATCAATTACAACTCCAATGACCTCCAGTTCATTCAGAAGACTCATCATTTTCAGAACATGGTCCCTGACAGATGATCCTTCAGCCATCTTGGTGTTCAAAAGGGCTTTCATGGCAGTCTGCTTAGCCGCATGATTTTGCTCATCGAACATTTTTTTGAGACTTTCGAGCATGTTGTAAGCAGACCCCATAGACTGATGATGATGTTGCAAAAACATTCTCCATAGAGGCAAAAACGTAACATCGTGCCATCTCATTAGCCTTGACCCATTTGTCATAGGCCTTAACCTGATCATCAGTAGAATTTTTGGGTTTTTCTTGGCACAAATCAGTGATTACAAATTTGTAACCTTCAACAGTTAGGACAATATCAAGGTTTCTTTTCCACTCAACATAATTCGGTCCCTCTAATTTGTTTTGGTTCAAAATTGAGGTAAATGGGTTGAATGAAGACATGGTTAATCTGAGAGATATTCACATTAAATAGATCATTAGTTATGTATTTAGAATAATTAAATTCAAAATAGCACATTACACATATAACCATGCTCATTGAACAGTTAGATTCGTTAGGAAAACTTAACTATTCATGCAAAATGTATGAGCTATGTAAGATATTTACCCCATAAATTAAAACAGGACCAACTCAGATGGAGAGTAAACTGTTAATTTAAGATAGGTAAATACCACTTTTATAAACTCTAATTTTTATTGAATCAACATGTAACTCAGTTGGAGAGTTAATACAAGTAATCAAAATAACTAGAGGCAAAACTACAGTAATCATCTATAATGAACTTATCCGATGTGGAAGAAGACCTATGTAACATATAAATTCATTATATTACTGTAAAACATGATTGAAAATCATGAGAATTGAACCCTACCATCACTGATTTCTTTTTTTTTTTTTAAATCTTTTATAATTTTTTTTCCAGAAAATAGAAAAATGGCCAAAACCTCATCTAAACGACCCCGAATGCCCAAAAAATGACGTATATCATGAGCAAAGCTGGTGAGTATTGCTCATTGGGCCGTTTCCGATGAACCTACCAAATTTGAGGTCAATCGGAGTTCGACAGAATTTCAGAATTCCAAATTCATGACCTATTCGTAGAATTCTATTTTTGGCGTTTTTAAGGGTTTTAAGAGAAAATGACTGGTTCAAATCACATAATATACAGATGTATGTCAAAATATGTTTTCACAACTCAAAGTAATATTTTTATTATTATTTAATAAAAACATGTTCAAACAGAATTGTTGAACGTTTTTCACGTTCCAAACGCTACTGTTCATAATTCGTAATTAATCCATAATTTCAGAACTAACAACATTCAAAACAGACATGTTTCTGTTAATATGACACTGTGATTATGGACAAAAAACGTAACTAAAACATATCTAATAGTATTAATCCATTGTTTATGGATATATGTATAAATCATAATTACGGATTTAATAGTACTCTGAAAAACAGTCTCGTTTTTATTAAAACCAACACTACTTTTCATTAAAAAAATGTAATTAAACAGTTTTTCAATAAATATAACACCATTGTTTATGCATATGTATATTAATTCATAATTTCAGAATTAAAATACTAATAAATACAATCACGTTTTTGACATAGAATGATCGTACCAAACATGTATCATTAAATAACACGTTTTAATATTACTCTATGCATGATGTATTACATTATCTAGTTAGATGTAAGACGTTGTCTGATACCAATTGTTAGAACATGCGCAGCGGAAGCAAGCATACAATTCAGACATCAAATACATGTAAACTATACAATGTTACAATTACTAGGATAGAAGTACTAACCTCTTGAAATCGTTGCACAAATCTTCCACACAGTAAGAATCCAGGGATGCAGTCTTCTGTTATATGCCTCGTAAAATCTTGGACGGATTTGTTTTGAGTGGGCAAAAATAATACAACCCTAATAAGTGAGTTATTGGGTGAAATTAGTCTTCCTTAAGTAGACTCTTTTTTGGCAGAAATTATGCTCCAAAAATGTGTAGGATTTTACTTGCACAAGTAGAATCATACTTTAATTCTATCGGATGACTTTTCTCCCAAGTTACTTTTTACCCAAGTTAAGTCCAGGTTTTTACTAGGTATAGCAGAGACCACATAAATAATAAGAGACTACTAATTATAGCATTAATTCGAAATTAGCATGATTTAATTCTCACTATAATTAATTGCAGTTTATTCCACTAAAAATCTGCAATTGAACTCCTCAATATGAATTTCGAAAATTCAATAACACTTATTTTAACTCCCCATGTTAAGATCTCAATTACCAATCAATTAAATTAAATCACTGAAAATTTAATTTAATCAATTAATTAAATCCTTTATAATTCCGCTAAACCATTTCATGTGACAGATACAAAATTCACCGGCCGTTTTCACATGAAAACTTATAAGCTCACCTAAAAGGGTATCATCAAACTCAAAATCGAGCCATGGATTCTATCAACTAATTATTATTTCACACATGTTATTCATTATTGTCCAATCTATTAGACATACACTAACTCTGAGTAGAGTCGTATCTTTTGATAAATCAAAACAATAAACAAATTACATTGATCATAATAATTACATCAAGATTAGGAGTATAAGCTCATTTAATGAATTAGAGAAAATGTTTATATATATATTCAGTACAAAAACATCTTTTCTCTACTTGGTCCGTTCAATATATACTAAGTATACTAGCATAAAAAGTCGAAGTAAAACCTCCCATAATAAAAACAAATTATCCTATAATCTTGTGCTATAATCATCAAGATATTTTGTCCAATAAAATCTTTGATCGTGAACATAGTTTATTAATCAGGAGAACCGACAATTTAATCTACTGTGCATGAGCTAAAACTCCATACACTAAATTGTCTACTTCATAACTAAAAGGATACACGTGTAACGAATGATCTATTTAAAATAGTACTTTATTGAATTGAATAAATTAAATAAACAATTGCTCCATAAAGAATAAAAATAAAATACTATATCTAAACCGCATGGTTAATAGTATATCCCAACAGTGCAAGCCCGTGGTCCTGACTCGTTAGATAGACATCACAAAGAACCAAACTTAGCTAGGATACAATTACAGTCAAACTTTCCTATAATGGTTATCCTCTATGATATCGCTATACTATAACAATCAAGTTTTCTTTGAAATCAGTTTTTTCATGTTATGTTACTTTTTAACAATATTTTACTATAATAATTAAAAAATATTCAGAAAAAACGAGACTATTATAATGTTTGAGAGACAAGGGGCGGCTGGACTAGTGCTGACACATTTTCTTGATAAGCAGTTACATTAGAAATAGCCGTTGCATCAATGTTGTTTTTGAATTATGTACATGTTTCGAGTCTCAGGTTGAACCAAGTTGTCCCTACCCAGTCAAGCTCAACTGAGTTATGGTTCCAGATCAAGCGTAGTCCTGTGCCTAACTTGGTTGGCCCAAATCAGATAATGTTTCACATTCCAAATTGAAACGTAAATTTAGGTTATTGAAAATAGACTGCCCGTTTGTTAATTATGTTTAGGTTCACTCCATTTGTAATAACACTATCATGACACGAAAACGAAAAAATAAATAAATGCAAAATTTCCATTAAATGAAAGGAATCAAATACAATCAGTACGAATACAGCCATTGAATAGAATTAGATCCTTAATTGCAAACCCATTAAATTCAAATAAACCCCTATATTCAACCATTTTCTAATTATCTTTCTTTTAACCAAATTATTTAGCTGAGCTTCCCTTCTGCATAAATTTCTCCTTAATCCATTTGAATCCAGAAGAGGTTCCGCTCTTCACCTTGTTTGCACCGACCACAGCCGCCGCCTTAGCCTTCACTGCTCCAACAGCAGCTGCCGCCTTTGCCTTGTCAGCTCCCACCGCAGCCGCCGACTTTGCCTTGTCGTACCCCGCCGACGCCACCGCCGTCACTTTTTCCATATTTTTGTTGCTGCTTTTGCTGCGCCCCCATTTTTCCGTCCAACTGGAACTGGATTGATTTTCGTTCTTCATTACAAGGAAATTTGGGAGGAGATAAGATTTTTCCAGAGAAAGGTCACGAGAATTTTAGGGCGTCGAAGGCTTGAACCAGATGTTTTTCATAAACCCGATAAAAATCCCGATTCTGAACTGATTGGGCCGCAGCCTAAACCTGCTAATTTGCACAAATAGCCATTTTTAGGACCATTATTTAAAGAACAGTCAAATTTTACATATTATTTAAATTTAGGCATATCACAATAAAACTTAGTTGCAAACTTCACACCTGAAGTTAGTTTTTTGCAGAATCTAACTTTATGGTCAAATTTCATTTTGATAGTTCTAACTTTAAACCTCTCGATATGAAATTAGGCTTAGGCAATTAAAAACAGGTCTGAAGAGGAGCCAATAGGGCCTGAAATTTGACAGCTCGGGAGAGCTAATCTTTAAATAATTTTTAAAAATTAATGATAATTTAAATAGTGTATCTAAAAGAGACCACATATGTAGTCACTAGTCAGTATTAATAGTTTTTTTCTAAACCCTTTCTTTAAGTAGAAATTTTGTTTTATATGTTGATACACTTGTGACAAAATATAGGAAAATTATGTGATGTAACTAACTTATACAGTATATTGTATTTATCATGCGTAAATATACTTTGAAATAATTATAACTTGTAGCTACTTTTTGTATTTTGAAGTAAAATCCCATCGGTAAATATAATCTATACGGTGTATAGAGTCACATACAATCAGGACCGACTCTAATGTCTTGTCTAATAAAGCATGTGTCTTAGACCCCCACATTTGGGGGGTCCATGTTTTTTAGAAATAATTTAAATAAAATAAAATTTAGAATTTTTATTACAAAGTTAGACTTTTTCATATAAAACGAATTTTTTCTTTCTAGATATGTAAATAAGTAACCATTTGACTTACTTTAAATGGGTGGTATGAAAATATTTTCTACCGTGTAAATCGAAATTGATTTGACAAAAAAGAAATAGCTTAAATAGAAGATAGCATACACTCAATCAAATAAAACGTCTTGATTCTTTTTCAAATATTTTTATTGCTTATAGAATAATGTTTGTAGTTCCTATAAGAGTTTCCTCGACGATAACAAGTTTTTCAATTGATAAATATTAGCTAAGATAAATAATTTTTCAAGAAAGATTAAATGGATTGACTATAATATCAATTGAAAATGAATTATTATAAATGGATTGACTAAAATATTAATTGAAAAGGAATTATTGGAAGAAATCGATTATAAAAAAATTATTAACAACTTTGCATCTCAAAAAGCTAAAAGAATAGACTTCAAATAAATAAATATATATATATATATATATATATATATATATATATATATATTATAATGTTTTAAAAAAATTTTTAGGCATCATATTGAACTTTGGCTTTAGGTCACATATTAGCATGAGTCGTCCATGCATACAATGATATAATAACTGTATATATCATTGTATTTTAGTGTAAGTATGTGTTGATACAACCATTTAGTAAAAATTGCGCGGGGCACCCTATTTGGTCGCCCCCATTTAACCTATACCCTCTTTTTTAAATTTTTTTAACTTGTACCCACTTTTTAAATAACTTCAGCTCCCCTTTCCCTTGC
>ML336364.1:0-11167 GCA_005239505.1 Nicotiana paniculata
GATTGTGAATAAAGCATGGTATATGTGAGTCGACTATTGAGTCGAGGATGTCACACCTCTGTGATTGAAATGTTTTAAAAATTCTTGGTATAACATGCTAAGGGATTTGCTTAATAAGCTGTGTACATGAGTATAGTTTGATTGCTCGAGGACGAGCAAATGTTTAAGTGTGGGGTATTGATGCGAGTCTAGAATTCATGGTTTAACATGTTATATGCCCTACATTTTATGTGCGTTAATGATAAAAATACACTTTTTATGTGCATAATAGAGTCTATTTCATGTGTAGGTGAATTGGAGATGGAAANTGACCCTGCCTGGCTTAGCCAGGCGCTAGAGCCCAAACGCCTGACCCTGCCTGGCTTAGCCAGGCGCTAGAGCCCAAACGCCTGACCCTGCCTGGCGTTAGCCAGGCGTTAGAGCCCAAACACCTGCCTTAGCCTGGCGTTATCCAGGCACCAGGGCCCAAACGCCAGGCCCCTCGGCTAAATTCGAGTTTTTGAAGAGTTTAAGTGTCTCCCGGTTGGAATAGAAGTCTCCTACACGTTTAGGTTTTATACAAAACATATAAATAGACCCCAAAAACACAACTTGAAGGGGGATTCGAAGAGAGGAAGTCATTAAAGTGAAGAAAAACATGTGGATTACTACTCAGCAAAGCAAAAACACTGATTTTTATCTCCTTATTTCATTACTCTGTAATTCAATTATGNCTAATCGAATGGCCATCAATTAGCTGTGCTTATTTAGTGTGTATCTACTTGAAAGAGAGTGCATATTTAGGTAATTTTTTGAACTACACCACTTCCACGAAAGTCATAACCGAGGGTTTAGAAGTTGGATTAGAAATAACGATACTTCGGATGCAATCTAAAGTGAACTGTCAAGCAATCTAGCTAGCGTAACTTGAGAGAGTGCGTCTAGTAAATTATCGTAAGTACTTGAGAGAGATTTATGGTAGATAGAGTGTTCATTATTGATAAATATAATTAATCAAGTTATAGGAAATATCTGAGAAGTAAGTTCACCAACGGGGGAAACCATAACTTAGACCTTTATCATAATTGTTTACAACACATAGCTAGTAATTGTTAGTTATTATTATTGTTAGTAGAATTAGTAAAACATCACCAATTTATATTAAAAAGTATTGAGAGAATTGATTGAGTAAAAGTTGCGTATTCTAAAGACTTGATTGATACGTAAATTCCCTGTGGGATCGACTCTGGGCATAATACCCCGGATTATATTTGCAACGCCCGTTTAGTCTTTTATTAGACATAGTTGAGCGTGATCAACATCGTTGGTGAATTTAGGAAGTTTAGAAATCCTTAGGTTTTAATTTCGGGTTAATTTGGTGTCTTGATGTCACTTTGAGTGTTCCGAGGGTTCAACTAAGTTCGTGTGATGATATATGACGTGTGGGTATATTTGGTTGAGGCCCCAAGGGGCTCGGGATGATTTCGGGTGGTCATTGGAAAGTTTGGACTTAAGAGATTTCAGTTGGTGCTGCTGGTTCTGGTTTTCCGCACCTGCGGAAGGGAAATCGCATATGCGGAGGTCGCAGGTGCGGTATAGGAGTCGTAGGTGCGGAGTTGGAGGCCTAGGGGATTTTCCGCAGAAGCGGGCGAGTGAGCGCACCTGCGAGCCCATAGGTGCGAAGTGGTGACTGCAGATGTGGAGTGAGCTGGGTAAGTAATTTCCGCAGATGCGGATTATTTCCGCAAATGCGGTGCTCGCATGTGCGAAGAATGGACCGTAGATGCGGTTTAGTTGCGCAGAAAGTATATAAGGTCCCCTTCGCGAATTTTGTTATATTCCACCATTTGAAGACGGGTTTGGAGCTTTTTAAGGGATTTTGAAGAGGGATTCAAGGAGAAACACATTGAGGTAATGTTTTTTAACCTAATACTCGATTCTATGGTGATTTTCAGTTAAGTAAGCATGAAATTTGTGGGATTTAATGGTAAAAATTGAAGGGTTAGGGCTCTGAAATTGAAGGTTTGATTTGGGGATTTGAAGGTCATTTGTGATCGGATTTTGATTTATTTGGTATGTATGGAATCGTGAGGGTATAAGGATTTTAGTTTTGTGATTTTTATCGGATTCTGAGACGTGGGACCGGGGGTCGGGTTTGGCCAATTTCGGGAATTATGATGTAATTTGATAATTTTGATGTGGGCTTCGTTCCTTTGGCATATGTTAATGATATAATACTGATTTTGATTAGATCCGGGGCGATTTGTGGCCGAGGCGAGTGGCAAGGGCATTGCGGAGTAGAGTTTTGTCTTGATTGAGGTAAGTAATGCTTCCAAACTTGGTTCTGAGGGTTAGAAACCCTAAACTACGTGTTATGTGATTAGAATTGAGTGACACACATGCCAAGTGACGGGCGTGCAGGCGTGCACCGTGAGACTTGTGACCTGGTTCATCCCATGGCACCGTTTATTGGTTCTCTTTTGTTGATATTTGTGCTTCTGTCAATGTGACTGATGTGGACATTGCTAGAAATCATGCTAAATGCTATGTTAAGGCTTCATGCCGATATTGTGGTGGACCGAATGGTCGCCTTAATGTGAACATTGCTAGAAATCATGCTAGATACGTTAAGGCTTCACGCCGATGTTGTTGAGACCCGAGTGGTCATTTATTGCTGTCATCTCATGTGTTTCATTGATATTATATACTCAGTCCTGTCATTGCATATCATATCATGTCTCAGTCTCGGTAATTGTTGTTTTGCACATTATGTCACTGATTCGGGCCAGTTCATGCATTATGAGCCCATGTGAGCGAGACTGGAGAGTGATGACTGAGTGAGGCTGAGAGCCTGATATTGATTGACAGATATGGGATCGGGCTGTACGTTACAACATACTATATTGATTATGCCTGGATCTGGATTATGTTAACGCTTGGGCTGTAGGAGCCCCTCCAGAGTCTGTAACACCCCCCAGTGAGCGCAATGATATTTGAGGGGTGGATCTTCCCTGGACATGGATCTTGTACGAAGTGTTTATATTTGAGGGATGGATCTTCCTTGGACATGGATCTTGTCTGAAGTGTTTATATTTGGAGATGGATCTTCTCCATGAGGCTGGATTGGCTTGTTTTCATGTACTGAGCGACTGATGTCCATGATGTATATACGTATTCTGGGATGGATCTTCCCTGGGGATTTGATCCATATATAGTACCGAGTGGTTGTGAGGTATATCATTATCTGGATATGGATCTTCTCCATAGGACTGGATCGGCGTTCCTTAGTACTGAGTGACTTCTATCTGATGTGTATATATTCTGGGATAGATCTTCCCTGGGCCATGCGAGCCGTATATAGTACTGAGTGGACGAGTATATGAGAGCGGGAGCACATTGTGGATTTCATACTGTTGATGCATTGGCATGCAAAATAAATGGAGCTATATATATATGTTAAACTGTTCAAAACTGTACTTGTCTTATCGCCTTGAGTTGTCTAGTCAACTGAAAGCATGCCTAAATTTCTGTACCTTGGTTATGTTATATATGTGAAGGTTTAGTCCGTCACTACTCTCAGCCCACAGTTTGGGCTTGTTAATTACTGAGTCGGTGTACTCACATTACCCCATGCACCTTGTGTGCAGATTCAGGTATCTCAGGTCATGGTAGTGCCAGCTGATCTTTGATGCGGTTCATCTTCGGAGAGAGAGCGAGGTAGCTGCTTGGCAATCATAGACCCGCCTTTCTCCTTCCCTATATTCCTTGTGTATTTTGTTAGTTATTTCTCAGACAATTGTTTGTCTTGATGTATTTTTTGGCACAGTTGTAGTATGGCTCATGACTTAGTGACACTAGATTTTTGGATTCCTCTCTTTTTACAGTATTGTGAATTTGATTTTTATCTTTTATTTCGGTCTCTCTGATGGAAAAAAGGTCAATATTTATATATTCTTATGATAGAAAGCGAATTGGTTAAGAGTGTAGGCTTGCCTAGTTCCACGATAGGCACCATCACGACCAGGTTGGTTTTTGGGTCGTGATAGACATCAAGGCTAAATAGCAGAAAATAACAGGAAATAACAAGCTTTTCTATAAATATAAATATACATAAATTCTTACCATCTCAGTTGACAATTTGTGTTCTAAGGAATTTTAAACAATTCAAGTCACAGTAGTGCCAAGCAAATAGCATGCGCAGGTAGTGTCGTGGGTGTACGACCCGATCCAACATAATAATAAAATATGCAATTCCGGAGGGTCGAACGGAGCGAACCACAGATGCATCTATTACCCATCTCGCATATCATACATGCGACACGGTCAATACAATTAAGCACATCAAGCAGGCAATCAAGGATTTGTCAAATAAGCAAGTACTCAAGAAATGTCAACTTCTCTTTAAAAATATATTGTTCAATATATTAAAATTTATTGACCAATTTGACATGATCTAAGCAAGTTAAATTTACCATAAAGTTTCACGTATAACAAGTAAGCATGATTTTGGGTCCTAGGCTACCTGGACTTAAGCATAACAGTAGCTACGGACGGACTCTCGTCACCTCGTGCATACGTAGCCCCCACAAATAATAGCACATAATTAATTACTTCACCAATGGGGAAAATTCCCTCTTACAAGGTTAGAAGAGAGACTTACCTCGTTTCGAGCCTACTTCCAACTCAAGAATGCTCTCAAACCCTCAAACCGGAGCCGCACAATCCGAAACTATTCAAATAGCATAAAAACCAATCATTATAGGCTTACAAGTTCATATTCTAGCTATTAAAGTGGTTATCCAACCCCAAAGGCAAGATTCCCAAAATTCACCCCCGGGCCCACGTGCTCGTATTTCGGAAATTCTTAAGGGAAGTTGTTACCCATAACCTAAGGATCAAGAATATATGTTTTTTACTTCATTCCATAACAAATTTCGTGGTTAAATCTTGTTTTTATCAAACCCTAGGTTTTACTCTAATCCCATGACTTCCACTAATCTTGATGTGTTAATCTACCCATAAACCAAGTGTTAAAATCACATTAAGTAGGAGTAACTTACCTCACAAATGCTAGGTTGAAATCCCCTCTTTGGAAGCTTCCAAATCGCCAAAACAATGAATGAAATGTGTCAAAAATGACACATTCCTGAATTAAATGAAGGCACTGCCTTCAGCGATTTCCGCGCCTGTGGTTAGGGGACCGCATCTGCGGTCTCGCTTATGCGAAGAGGGGTCCGCATATGCGGAATTTGGCCGGGCTGGCTGGGGACGCATCTGCGATCTGGGGCCGCTTCTGCAGTTTCGCTTCTGCGGAAGAGGAGCCGCTTCTGCGGTTCCTGGGCTCCTCCCCCTGGGCCGCACTTGCGAAGTACGGATCGCTTATGCGGTCTCGCACCTGAGGCTGGCCAACCGCAGGTGCTGTCGCACCAGAAATGGGGCACCAGCAACTCACTTTGAGCTTGGACTCTCCTCACGCGACGTCTGAATGACATCTGGGGCCCTCGAGGCCCCATCCAAACATACCAACAAGTACTAAATCATAAAATGGACTCGCTCGAACCTTTGGAACGCCCGAAAAAACATTAAAACCAAGAATCACACCCTAAAACCAATTGAATCAAACATATGAACTTTAAGTTCTTAAATCTACTTCCAACACGCCGAAATGTACTTATACTACTCGGAATGATACCAAATTTTGCGTGCAAGTCTCAAATGAGCGTGCAAGTCTTAAATGACATTACGCAGCTATTCTCAATCTCAGAATTCCGTTTGGACCTCGATATCATCAAACCACGCTCCAAACCTCAATTATAGAACTTCAAGAATCTTATTTCGCTATTTGGCGTCGAAACACTCCCGGGCCATCCAAAACCCGTTCTGAACATACGCCCAAGTCCGAAATCATCATACGAACCTATTAGAACCTTCAAATACCAATTCTGACGTCGTTTACTCAAAATATTGTCCGAAGTCAAACTTGGCCTTTTAGTCCAACCTTAAGGAACAAAGTTTTCCAATTTCAACCCAAACTCTTCCAAATCCCGAACCAACCATCCCCGCATGTCATAAATCAATAAAAACAAATACGTGAAGTCTTATTTAGGGGTACGGGGTTCTAGAAAGCAAAACGATCGATCGGGTCGTTACATAAATATTCCCCGGTGAATTCTTGATTGATTGTTTGAATATGTGTACTTATATTTGACCACGTCACATGTATGATCCGCGAGCGGGGTAATAGATGCATCTATGGTTCGCACCGTTCGACCCTCTGACAGTGCACATTTTACTATTATGTTGGATCGGGTCGTACGCCATGACATTATCTGGACACATGTTATTTGCTTGGCACTACTGTGACTTGAATTGCTTAAAATGCCTTGGAATATAAATTGTCAATTGAAATGACAGGAATTTATGTACATTTATATTTATGGAAAATCTCGTTATTTTTGTTATTTTCTGCTATTCAGCCTTGATATTCATGCTTATTCACATGCTTAAGTATATTGTTTGGCCCTAGTAAGTGTCAAGTTGACCCCTCGTCACTACTTCTTCGAGGTTAGACTGGATACTTACTGGGTACATAATGTTTATGTACTCATGCTACACTTCTGTACTTAATTGTACAGGTTCTGAGGCAGGTCCATCTGGTTACCAGTTCAAAGTATGCTCTTGATACTAAGGCAGAGGTTCCACGGTGAGCTGCTTATCCTGAGGTCGTTCAGCAGCGCGTTGGAGTCTTTCCTTTTGCTTATTATGTCTATTCTATTTCAAACAGTAGAGTAGATGTATACTTTTGTTCATTCCACTAGATGCCCAAACACTTGTGACACTAGTTCCTGACACACACTTTGGTGGATATTCTTTTGGGGATATAATTTTTTAAACTTGACTCCTTTTATCATTTTAATCTATGTTGCCTTCGTATTTTTATATTCTTAGTAATTTAAATTAAGATATTATTGGAAATGTCTTTAATAAAATAAAATAGGATTCACTTGATAAATAGTGTTGGCTTGCCTAACTTTGGTGTTAGGCGCCATCGCGACCTAGAATGGAATTTGGGTCGTGACAACATGGTATCAGAACACTAGGTTCACATAGGTCTCACAAGTAATGGGCAAACCTCATAGAGTCCTGCGGATCGGTACGGAGACGTCTGTATTTATCTTCGGGAGGATATAGGGTGTTAGGAAATTTCTCTTTATTCATCTTCTATCGTGTAGCTTATGGTATACTAAATTTCATTATTCTATTCTCTCACAGATGGTGAGGACGCATACGGCTGACGTTCCAGACCCGGGAGGAGATGCTCCCCCTATTGATATAGGCCGAGGCAGAGGCTGACGAGGGCACCGACCCGAGGTAGGGGACGAGGGCGTCCCAGAGCTGCCCCAGTTGCACCACCATCGAGTCCAACAGAGGATCCTATCGTTGAGGAGCAGGGCAAGGTGCCTGATGCATGGCTAGAATTCATAGTTTTAAGCATTATATACCTTACATTTTATGTGCTTTTGTGATAAAAATACACGTTATATGTGCATAATGGAGTCTATTTCATGTGTAGGTGAATTGGAGATGGAAACCAAGCTAAATGGGTGCATAAACATCAAAAATATGCTCAAGAGTCGAAAAGGAGTGACCCGGGCAATACCCGGGCGTTTGGCCCCTAAATCCAGACATGACCAGGCGTTAAGGGGGCATTTGGCCCTTAAGGCCAGGGTGACCCTGGCGTTAGACCCCTAACGCCAGGCCTGCCCAGGCGTTAAGGGGGAGTTTGGGGCTTAACGCATGGGTGCCTGGTCCAGTCAACTCCGAGATTAAAAGATTTTTAAGTGTTTTCCGGTTGGAGTAGAAGTCTCCTACATGTTTAGGGTTTATCCCAAACGTATAAATAGACCCAATAACACAACTTTGAGTAGAGAATGCCATTTTAGGGAGAGAATTTACACACAAGATCATTGAAGAAGCAGAGGATTATCAGTTTTCTTCGTCTTAATCTAGTATTTTCCATTGATGAAAAAGACTTATGCAATTTTTTAATTCTAGTGTGAGTGGCTAAACACCCATTGTTCTGGGGTTGTGATTTAGCCATGAATATTTTTATTCGATATTAACTTAACCTTGATTTTAATTCGCTCAAAATATGGTTGTTTGTTCAATTCTGCGTATTATTGCTTAATTGTTTGGCTAGCAATTTGGTTCTATATACTATCTATGTTATGCTTGGGAAAGCCGTATATAGATTAGAGAAGAATTGAAGAGAGCACGATCTTAACCCTTCATGGGAGCGTATTTGTGGTTAGGTTAGGAATATACCTAGACACCGTGCTTAATTAAACATTGTAATCTTAGTGCGTTCTAATAGATTAATTTCATAGGAATATAGACATTAATCTAATGAGAATAGGAGAGTAGTACTTCGGGAGAAGGCTACGAGAGAAATTATCGATTAATTAGCAACCATTATATGAAAGGGAGAGTTAATTAGAATGCAATATGAATGGTGACTTGATCACAACCCTGGAATATTTGTCTCTATTAAATACACAACAATATTCTCGTTACGTGATAATTAGTTCATATAATCATAGAATAAATTAGTTATATTCTTGGATTTTTTTTTTGGCTCGATTAAATAGCAATTAGAGTGATTCAATAAGTAGTTTATGTAAGTCCCTGTGGGTTCGACATTCGATTTAACATTATATTACTTGCTACGACCACGTATACTTGCGTGTGCGGATTGGGACCAACAAGTTTTTGGCGCCGTTGCCGGGGACTTGAATATAGACTACTTTTTAGTTACTTGTTTTAATTATTTATTTCATTGAGTCTAACGTCACGTGATTTTTTGCTCTAATCTCAGGAACTTCGAGTGAATGCGTAGGGTCAGAAGCCAGGATAGACTTGACGGCTTTGACCCCGAACCTGAGAGATCATTTCACAGGAGATTGCGAGAAGCAAGAGATACAGACAATCTTCAGGACTTCATCCGATTTCCTATGAACATGGAAGAGGAACAACACATGGCAGTTCAGGAGGTGGCAATGCAAAGCATTTCTAATGTCACCTCCAGCATCGTGAAGCCCAGAATCACTGGGCACTTTGATCTGAAACAGAGCATGATCCAACTACTTCATGCAAACGGGCAGTTTTTGGGTCTTCCACACGAGGATCCACAGCAGCACATTTTGAACTTCTTCGAGATTAGTGATACTTATATCACTAATAGGGTCACGCCAGATTATGTGAGGCTCACACTTTTACCATTCTCTATATTGGGCGAAGCAAAGCGATGGCTAAAGGCAGAACCAGCTAATTCCATCACAACATGGAACGATCTGGCGAGAAAATTTCTGGCAAGGTTTTTCCCTTCAGGAAAGACCGCAAAGATCAGGAGTGAGATAGTCTCCTTTAGGCAGAAAAAAGGTGAATCGTTATATTCAGCATGGGAAAGGTTCAAGGGGCTACTTAGAGATTGTCCTCATCACAATCAGACAAACGAGGTGTTAGTACATACTTTCATTGAGGGGCTCCATCTGCAAACAAAAATTGTGGTAGATGCAGCAGCTGGATGTCAGGTGTTGGAGAATAATTATGATGAAATATTTGCATTACTGAATAAATTCTCCAAAAGCAATCCAGACTGGCAAGGTGAGATGGGGAGAAATATGGTTCAGAAATCACTAGGGGTTCTTGAACTAGATATGGTTTCAACATTGTCAACCCAGATTCCCACATTGACTAACCCAAGTCCATCAGATGAACATGATCATTAAAAAGCAACAATCTCAACCAATGCAACAAACTCAACCAGTGCAATAGATTCAGGTATTTTGTGAAGTCTGTGGAGAGGGTCATTCAAGTGAGTTATGAACAGTTAATCCAGAGTATGTCTGCTTTGTGGGTAACGGTAATAGGGGAAAAGAAAATCAATATGGAAACACCTATAACCCCAACTGGAGAAACCACCCAAACTTCTCTTGGGGTGGAAATCAGAGCACTCAGCATAATTACAGGCATCCAACACCTCAACAGCAGTACAAACCACCTCAGGCTGAACCATCAGCAAGCCTTGAGGATATTATGAAGAGAATGATGAATGGACAACTTGGTTTCAATCAGAAAATAATGGCTGATCACCAAGCCCAGACTGTAGCCATGAGAAACTTAGAACATCAAGTGGGGCAACTCACCAGTTCTCAAGATACCCGACCAACGGGGGCTCTACCAAGTGACACTGAAGCTAATTCCTAAAGCACCTGTTAATGCTATATCATTGAGAAATGGAAAGAAATTGGAGACAGTCCAGCCCAGTCAGAGAAATCAGGTAAATGTTGATGAGAGACCAACCACTATTGAACCAACTTCAGACAACCCAAAAGAATCAGATAAGCCAGCAAAGGAGGCGAGTGCTGAGCAACCTCCACCATTTGTTGCAAGGCCACCCCCTCCATTCCCTCAAATGCTGCAAAAGGTGAAAGATAATGCAGCATACAAAAAGTTTCTTGATCTCTTGAAGTAGGTACAAATCAATATTCCATTGGTAGACATTCTATAGGAGGTACCCAAATATGCTAAGTATATCAAGGACATTGTGGCAAATAAATGAAGTCTGACTGAGTTTGAAACTGTGGCACTCACTGAGGAAGTTAGCTCAATAATTCAAAGCAAGCTTCCTCAGAAATTAAAAGATCAGGGTATCTTTACTATCCAAATCTCAATTGGTAAGCATGCAATCGGGCGAGCTCTGTGCGATCTTGGGGAAAGTATTAATTTGATGCCACTATCTGTGTTCAAGCAGTTGGGATTGGGTGAACCACGCCCAACAACAGTGATTTTACAATTGGCTGACCGCTCCCTAGCCCATCCTGAGGGAGTAATTGAAGATGTGCTGGTTCAGGTGGGATCATTCATATTCCCAGCTGATTTCATTATCTTGGACTATGAGCCTGATTTGGAAGTCCCATTTATTTTGGGGCGTCCATTCCTAGCTACAGGCCGAGCTATCATCGATGTGTGTGAAGGGAAGATGACAATGCGCGTTGGTGATCGAGTGGAGGTGTTTAATGTTTATAAGGCACTCAAGTTACCTGTCGACTATGAAGAACTATCTATGATTTCTGTAGTGGAAAGCAAATCGGAGTCCATGGTTCCCTACATGAATCCTATTGACCCT
>MDKI01277497.1:0-78269 GCA_005239505.1 Nicotiana paniculata
GGGTGTTTAAATAACTATTTTTTAAACATCCAACGGTTACTTTTTTCAAAAGCCAAACAGCTCTTCTTTTTAAATATATCCGTTTGGCCCGATCCTAACGGTTCCTTGCTAAAAAGCAGCCCACGAGACTGGCACGAGCTTACCTCTCGCGGGCCAAATGGTCCCAGCCCGTTTAGCCCCCGGTCCCCGCCCAGCCCAGTTGCCAGTCTTAGTCGAGACAATTAAAATTTTCTTCTCAGCATATACAATTGTTCTTCCATAAGTGCATAGGCTTACCTCTTGTTTTCCCTCTGGATCAGGGAGAGATTGTAATTTGAAAAAGAATATCTTAGTTTTATCTGGAAAAACCTCTTAAAACTCTTTTTCCCCACTTGGGACTTACATTGACATTTATTTTTTTCTGAATATGCAGTGCTTAATCGATGTTCTATAGCATTTTGCTTGGAGTTCCTTAAACCCCCCAGACATCTAAGGTGAGCTTCCGACAACTAACGCAAATAGACTTTATTCTTCGACGGCCTGATTATGTTTTCTCTAGAGATAGATATGTTATTTGGTCCCTATGACTAATTGATTAAATGCATCGGTAAGATAATGACATGATTTAAAACCTTCCATTCACGAAATTGACTTACATTTTTATTCAGTGAAGTTTGATTTCTTTCTCGATTCTCTGATAAACATAATCGTTAAATGTGTTTAGCTAAGGCGGATCTCCAATCTCATACACTAAGCAAAATGAGATGTAATCAAACCCTGATGTTTCTTGGTTGAATAGCTGAAATAAATTGAATGCTGATTGTTTCCCTTTTGTCACTGCCACAGCAAACTAATTGTTTGCGTAGCCAAAAAAAATTTCATTTCCAGGATGGATAGATGAATTGCTTTGCTGTATGTGTATCAGTATAGTATTGCACCACTTTTATAATCATGTTACCAGTTTTTCTTCGATGTAATTAGGTTAATATCGTCAATTAGTGCATGAGGCTCTTGTTGCCACACAATAGAATACATCTAATGGCAGCTCGTAAATAATATACTGAAAGCGTTAAGAGTTTGGGATGTTCTGAGAAACCAAAACACAGATAAGAAAAAAACATGCAAGGAGATTTTAAGAACTGAAGTTCATTCCTGTTTGTTCAGAAGCCCGTCTTCCTTAACATCTACATGACAGCTCGTAAAAATCCACCAAAAACATGAGTCTGGGATTGGCCTTGAGAAACCATAACGCAAACATGGTCTGCAGAAATATATTCTAGAGAAACACTAAAAGTACAGCAATATCAGGAAGCCCCCAGCTTATATTTCCAGTATACCGTCTATAGTAGGCTCCCTTCGTCTGGCAAAAATTTATGTTCATTGCCAAATGCTGGGTTATTCAGAAACGAGTCCCCTCCCTTAAACGTAAATCTCTTCCGCTACATTATGTTCTATTTCCGGCGAGGAGATATTAAAATAAAGTTTTGAACTTTTGATGCTCATCAGAAAGTAACCTCTACTTTTGAACCCACTTCAATCATATTTTGCATCCTGATTCGAGCAATTCATTTAGCCTGCCGAAGACACGATTGGTTCTCGGCATAGAGGTCGTGATTTTACTGGGATTTCAGCAAAACTAAAGTTATCTTTTTATTATATTTCTTTTCTTTTCTTTTCTTTCCCAGATGAATTCTGCGATTCAGCACTAATGCGTTACTCCTTCGTGATTTCGTCATTAAATTTCCAGACTGCCAGTTGAACTCATTTGAGTTTACTATTTCATCTTATTATATCTTAATGTAGTATTCAAGAAAATTGTTTTCAACTTCTATCTAATATTTGGTTTCCATTTCTCGCAGGTATAAGCCAAGTGTATTGACTCAATTCAGATGTAACGTCAACTGGTAAACTCATCATCTGTCGCCAAAACTTCATACAACCAGCAATCACGATGGGGGACCAAAGTGTATAGCTAACTGAAAGACTCAAAGCCAGGAGAGGATTCGTTGACTAGTGATGTGCGCTAGACCTGTACTATTATTTGTATTTGGTATACACCTTATATCCTTGGTGTAGATCATAGGGAACACTTCAGTAAAACGTTTGTACTCCCAATGACCGATCAATTATAGTTGTTACTCTACAACATGTACAGAAAATGGCTCGAAGCCCACATTAGCTTCTCACTTTGTCACCTTATTTTCTTGCCTGCTGCTTCGAAGAATCAAACTTTGCAGGACATGTCTGTCCGAATATGCCCATGTTGGTAGGGTATGCATCATCATAATCTTCCCCATAATCACTGTTCATGAAACGAAAATGTTTTCTGGTGAGGAATACACTATCCAAGTAATGTGAGAAGCAAGAAAATGTAAATAAAGGTTATGGGAATACGGTAGCCTATTGCAGTTTGCTGGAAGCCATCCAACCCGTTGTTTCTCGTTATCGTATATCACCATTTTGTCCAGTAGAGAAATATCTGTAGATGAAAAAAAAAATCAGAAAGAGAGATTAAATGCACGAAGAACTTGGATACCAACTCTCATCAAAATCTAGTTTCCCCCAAGTATTTATGCAGATAAAGAACTGCATTTTCTCTTCATTTTTGATGCTATTGTATCGTTATCTGTAAATGCTAAAACACAACCTTGCAAGTAAGCATGGATTCTTTTACAGGACACTATCTCTAGGGTGGAGACCGATTTTGTACCTCCAATCACATTATAATTTCCTAATCCAACTTCTGTACCATTCAATATGCCCAAGCATACATTACCATGCTCCTGAGAATAAGAGCAGAAATCAGTTATTGATATAGTCCAGACATAATATAAAGCCTATGGGCAGCTGAAAAGGTGCATACCGTAAGTATAAGATAGGCCTCTGGCTGAAGTTGAAGCTCAACATTCTTAGCTTTCATGAAACTCAGCGTTAATGGCTTGAAGTAGCTTGTGGCATCATTAACAGATTTGAAGGATTTGGAACCTTTCCAGCACACAGGAAGGCTTTTGTCATCCACTGCATCAGTCAGCTGCTTTGCATTTATGTTTTTCTTTATCTGAAGATAAATTATTGTAAGTGCACAGATGGAAAGTCAAGCATTTCGGAATATATAACACTTCCACATCTTACCGAAGATACCAAAATATCGTAAGCTTCAGAACTAAAGTAACTGAAGGTACTTCCACTGTCAAAAATTACAGGAAAACCCTTCACTCCTGTAGCCTGTCCATCAAAAAAGAGCTCTGCTGGTCCCAAAGAGTAATGCTTTCTGAAATCATAGTAATACATCAACATCTTGCTCAGAAAGCTCAAATTGCTTCATATAAATCCCTATAACATAGCAGAGGACATACTCGGAAGATGTTCGCATGATTGGTGTCCAAGCAATTCCAGATGAGGGAAGAACATCATCGCCAAAGAAAAGAAACCCTCCACCTTGCCCACTTAAACAGTGACCCACTACATTTCGGATAAGACCCAAGCCACTCAATTGTGATACAATGCTTGATTTTCCATTGCCCAGACCAAGAATTCCATCGGTAAAAGGTGGATGAGTAAAAGCTGGAACTTCTTGATTGTAACCACAACTGCAGAAGACTGACTCAATTAATTTTTCTCTTTTGGCAAGGCAAACAATTTCATCAATGGATAACAACTTGGTGTCAAAAACTATGTAAGATGACTCAATTCAGGAGCTCATTTGTTGGCAAGGCAAACAATTTCATCGATAGAAACAACTTGGTGTCAAAACTATGCAAGATGACTCAATTCAGGAGCTCACAAATTAGAAGCATCACATTTTAACAAGAGAATAATGAGTGAAAGAACCAAAAAGGCCTCGAGAGTTCAAATTTTTAAGGTCAACTAAAGGTATACTAAATGCTTCTCACCCAAATACTAGATGAGGAACAACAATGCTACCATTGGTGAATCGTAGTGGAAAAGTGTCTTTGACTAGAACTCCCAAGGATGAACCACGATCTGCATATGCAACCTCATAATCACATTGCTCATCCGGGCCGTGACAAGGATTGTTCTCGGGCCAGTGAAGGGACGTGCATACAGGATCCTTGCACGTGACAACATTTTTATTTGGTTTGTAAAGACTGTGAGGGGCCTGCCATGGCGCATATTCATGTGTACGTTAAGACAAAATAGACTAATGCTTTAGGGTTGAACGTGTATTGATATAATGACATACAACTATCAGATGAACTCATGGTCTTTCAGGATGACTTTTACTTCAAAGATTTTAAGTTACAAACAAGGAAAAGGCAGTAATATACCGGGGTGCATTTCGCACAAGGTGCATCACACTGCAGCCAAGTTAGGTCACTACCAGTGTCTATATCAAGAGAGTAATGTTTGGGAGGTTGGCCAACCTCAAGTGTCACCTGATAATACCTGCACGTAAAGAGACCACCTGGATTTACAAGAAAGAACATGGATAAAAATATGTTTATTTCAGAATTTCAGACAGAAGAAAAAATATGAATGTCGGATCTTGAAAATTACAGATAATCTTTTATCTGTCTAATCCTTTTGGTTTTTTAATAACGGTGGTGTTTGGGCTAGTTTATGTGCACCTTGACTAATCCACGGAAACCTGCTATCTCGCACCATTACAGGTATTGGATAACTCTGTCTACAAAGCTTAGACATGGGACGGAATCACTTAAATCAGTCACTACTTTCCTTCAGAACTTGTACTTTCATTTAATATCTATCAGCTAAGATTCATAAGGAACTCTATTGTCCACAATTATAAAGTAGAAAGTAGGAATTTGTGCCTGATCATCTGTTTGACTAATATTAGAAATCCCTTCTTTTCACTGTCTTGGACACAATTCTCATATTTCCCCCTTTTCTCTTCAAACTATTCTTCAATTTCTTCCCAATCAGCAAACAATACAAGTATGATTGACCAGCCAATACTCCTACTATCATCACAAAACATAGTAAGTATCAACTATCAACAGAGCTTTGTTTCAAACAACATTGACTATTTATCACCAAACACAGTGCTAATTACACCCCCCACCCCACCCACCCACACACACACACACACAAAAAAAAAAAATTAAGAAAAAATAATGATCCAAGAAAACCCTTCAAGAATTGACGAACTTTAAACAAGTAAAAAACATTAAAAAGGCTCATTGACAATCAAGATTCCAAAATCACATTGACTGAAAATCACAAAGAAAGAAGTGAATACCCTTTAGGATATACGTTTCCAGCGAGAGGGAACACAACAGAAGAAGCAGATTTTAGCTGCTGCTGTTTCTTCCATATGGGACGAGGCAGATGAAAGGCAGAGTAGCAGCTCTGAAACAAAGCGGATAGAAGCAGAGAGTACAACACCAACAGCATGCAAAATGGTGCTTTCCATTTCCCTTTCATTGTAGTATTTGGCAGTGAACTAAAATCCAAAAAGAGCTGAAGCAAATCTAGAAAAGGGTCTACTTTCTTGATCCCCAAAAGCTTAGCAAAAAGTTCCATTCCTTCTAACTGCTAGGACAAAGAAAACAAAAGTGTGTATAACCAGTTTATTTATACATACAGATAATAAAAGTATTAAAGTAAATATTACCAGATAATAAAGGTATAGATTTTTTTATTTATTTATGTACGTCAAAAGAAATTCTCAAACACTAAGGGGTTGTTTGGTCTGGAAGAACTAAAATTAGTTATATCCCAGTAATTCTAAGATTGTCAATTTTATTATTTTATCCTTGGATGACTTATCCTAGATTACTACTTTACCCTTTGAGAGATATAAGTTACTCCGTTACTATTTTTAATCTTGAGATAATTTATCCAGATTTAATAACCAAACAAGAAATTGGCGGTATTAAATTTTTATTACATGATTATTTTTTATTATCCAACGTACCAAATGATTACTAAGAATACTAATTTAAAGTTAAATATTCCCTTATTTCATTAACTAAAAAAATAACATAGTGTACCGAAAATTATAGCCTTTTTTTTTTATATGTCAAAATAAATTCTCAAACACTATAAATGAAATTATTAGTCATTTCGTGGTGTATTGAATGGGCTGAAGTATTAGTTTCTGAAAGGAAATTAAGCTTGGAGAGTCCACGTGAAATGGGTCCCTGAAACTGGAGTGAGGTCCTTGGATTTCACGCACATGCAACGTGAGCGCTCTAACCACGGGCCACGGCGGCCAATATTATAGCTTGTATATTTCGAATGGACCATATGAAATAGAGTCCGCAATCAAAATGTGGTTTTTTTTATTCAAAGAATTAAAATATATAGAGAAAATAATTGATAATCATAATATATATAACTTCCTTTTAAAAAGTGTTATACCTTAATAATTGTTTGCCTAATTAAGTATAACGCCCTTTTAAAAGGCAGTATATTTGAACCTCAAAAGAACGGGAAGGTATAGCGTCTTATATTAAGACGCTATACCCACATAAAAAGTCGTCCAGTATCCTTCCCCACCAAACACAAGCTTACCCCCCCCCCCCACGCCCCACCCCACATTAAACAAAAGAAATAGCGGTCTCCCCCTCCCATTAAACAAAAGAAACAGTGGTCCCCCCTCCCCCATTGTTGACGGAAAAAAGCTCGAGTGGAGCCCACGGGTCCCACAAAAAGTATAAAATATCGGTCTCACATTCTAGCTAAGGCGTATCTCGTAGTGGGTTGTTCGTTTCGGCTCCAAATCACCAAATCTTCAACTTTTCAGAAACGTTAAATCGAGGTATTCCGACTTAGTAGGCGTTTGGACATAAGAATTGTAAAATTCCAAAAAAATAGTGAAAAAAAATTCAAGTGAACATGATATTTGAAATTTAGAGTTGTGTTTGGACATAAATTTCAGTTTGGGTTGTTTTTGAAGTTTTGTGAGTGATTTGAGTGAAAATTTTGAAAACAACTTTTTGGAGTTTTTCAAAATTTCAAAAATTTTCAAAATGCATCTTCAATTGAAAATTTTATGAACAAACAATGATTTCGAAAAAAAAGTGAAATTTTTTTTGAAAAAAGGAAAAAAAATTATGCCCAAACGGGCTCTTAATTTTTGTTACAACTCGTATAAAAATGCATATTAGTTATTTATAATGTGCTCTATGTTATTTTGTGATTTTTTTTGCGATTTAATTAAGTTATTGTTTTTTATCCGGACTATAGTATTAGCGTGCTAAAAAATTAGTAAAATAGAGAAATTATTATTAGTTGTTACAAAAATATTAATTAGTTACTTTTTACTGCGTATATGTATTTTCGTGATTGTTTTGTGATTAAATCAATTTGTTGTTTTTATCCGATTTAGATTATTTATTTGCTAAAAGACTACTAAAATAGATAAATTGTTACTTTATTTCCATGTAGTGTATCTTGTGGCTTAATGTAGTGCTCGTATTTGTAATATAGGACCCTTTTAGCGTAGTAAAACATAGTGTCTTTTAGCGAAGTATTCTTGTAGTTATTGAAATTAATAAATTAAGTATCTCTTAAACCCAAAAATACGTCAAAAAGTTGATAATTCAAACACAAACTCTCTCCAATTCTAGTCAACGTAAGAAAATAACATGAGAAAACAACAATATTTGTCAAACTAAGTATTGTTATATGAATATTTAATAATTAAATTTTGTATCGTTATGAAAATTAATTATTTAATTTTATTATAGTAAAAAATAAGTGATAACAAACAAACATACAAAATAATAAAACTAACATTATAAAATAATAAACTAACATATACAATAATAAACTAACAGATAAAATAACAGACTTGTTGAGTGATAAATCGGGGAAATTTTCTCATCATAAACACAAGATTTCAGGATACCTTGGTGCTACTGGGCCTCAAATATCGAGTTCGAAACCAAAATGTGAATATTTAATAATTAAATCCTGTATAATTATAAAAATTAATTATTTAATTTTATTATAGTCAAAAGAGGTGAGTAAACAAACATATAAAATAATAAAACTAACATATAGAATAAAAACAAACATATAAAATAGTAAACTAACATATTAATATTAAAGTAACATATAAAATATAAAATTATAATATTAAAAATGTATTAACCTAATTAACAATAGAGTAAAAATATCGAATAAATTTTAATATTAAAGGTACTACAATATATTTAAGCAATGAAAAAGAAAAATACTTTAATTAATATTGTTCAATTTACAGTAGTCGTCATGGAGGTTTCGCCTTTGCATCCCGAACCTGCCTCGCTAGAGCTACTGTTGCTAGTGGTCGAGCATAGGTCTTCCTACATATGGGAGGGGTAGTTATTGGCCCAGACGTTATGTGCTAGAACAGTAGACGATATGTGGGACTTTCTTAGGGCCCGCCATCTCCATCCCAGTATATTCAGACGCCTTCAGGATACATGCTTTTATAGGATTGTTGAGATCGACCGGCTACAGTTGGATTGGTCGTTGATCACGGCTTTGATAGAGTAGTGGCAACCGGAGATGCACACATTCCATTTACCCATTGGCGAGGCCACTATCACGCTTCAGGACGTGGAGGTTCTGTATGGGCTTCCGGTTGATGGACATCCTGTTGCTTTACCGCATGCCATCAGAGATTATACGGGTTTGCAGTACCTGGAGATGTTGCAGTGGCTCACCATTTTCCAACCAGCGGATGAGGCTGTATTGGTTGGAGCTAGTCGTCTGCAGTTGACGACCGTCCAGCTGCATCTGGAGGCGATGCATGCTGACATTACAGATGATACACCGGATCTTCATATTGATCGGTACACGAGGTTGTTGGTCCTGCTTATGTTTGGAGGGGTATTGTTCCCGAACACTTCGGGAAACCTAGTCAGCTTGAAATTTCTTCATCATCTTGAGCAGCTAGATGATTTACATGATTATAGCTGGGGTGTTGTTGTTCTTGGTTACTTGTACAGGCAAATGTGTCGGACGAGTATAGGCACTCAACGAGACGTTGCCGGATATTTGTCGTTGCTGCAGGTGAAAACATAGTCAAATACTCTCTTCATTATAACATACCTAGTAAAAATATACCTTAAATTTTACGTCCACATTGTATATTAGATTTGGGCCTGGGAGTGGTTCCTGCAATTGCAGCCACCTCTACCACCCTTCGCTCCGGATGCACCACATCAGCTTTCTCCCTTTAGTTAGGAGGTGGGTTGATAGTCGAGGATATGGATGCGAGTACAAGGCTCGACATAATCTGCCATATTACAGGGATTTGTTGGATTTGCTGGAGGGCGTGCAGGTAAATGTATACTTAAGTTTACTCGGCCTGGATTTATATGTGTTGCGTATACTCATGATTCTTATTTTTACTTAAAAGTTCATTTGGAGGCCATACATCGACGAGCTAATAGCTAGTTTTCCCGATTATTGCTCGATTGACCGAATTATGCGGAGCTCTTCTGTCCCGTTGATATGTCTCGATATTGTCGAGCATCATGCCACCGAGCGAGTCATTCGCTAGTTTGGTCGACCGCAACTTGTACCTCCACCGCTCGTTTGGCATAGGACACATTACCAGCAGGATAATCATTCCATGGTTGACAAAACATATGTGGCATGACTAGAGGCGCATATCGATATTTAGGACCTGCGGCATGACTTGATTCCGCCCCCTCCCCCCACCTAACCGGACGGATAGTGAGCAAGAGTATATGGGTTGGTACCACAGTGTTACCCGACTTTTCGTCAGGAATCCCGTTCATCGCGTTGGCGATCCGTACGTTCTATACGCCGGGAGGCACGAGGCACTGGTATATATGTTATTTGGTATACTTACTTATAACGTTAATCTAGCATTCTGTAATTAATATTTTACATGTCGTGCAGGCTATTGGCCTACATCTGTTGTACCAGTTGATGCAGCAGCATATCAGCGAGGGAGCGGCCGCTTTGCACGAGTATGGCCGACAAGTTACAGATCTGGCTTTCCGGACATTAAGACGAGCCCGGGATGATGAGTGCTTAGGATACGAGGCTGATTATGTGGAACCTGAGCAGTACCATCGTGGGCCAGCAATGGAGTCGGAACGTGGTCGACGTGGCAGGCGTGCCTAGAGAGGTAGGGGTGTCCCACGAGGTCGTGGGGGTCGGCGATGAGGTGGTCCCCAGCAAGGGGGCATTGAGGCACATATTGAGGATGTTGGAGTTGATCAACCAGGTGACCACTGTGAGCCAGATCATGCTCCTAGTGATATGCCGTCATTCATCCTTCAGCTTACTCAAGGGACTTCGCATGTGACCCCGTCAGCTCCATTATTTATCGTGGCCACGACTATTACGCGACAGAAGTGGCATCAGTATTTTTCTGGTTCTCCAGAGCCATCGACGGTTGTTGATTATCATCTGACACGAGATGTGGATAGTGGGCGCCGACTGAGTTATGGCTCATCATCGAGGGATGCTGAGGATCTTTTGATAATAGGCTAAATTCACGTAGTTTAGTGTATATTTGTACTCCAACTTAATGATGTTTCACTGTCTTATGAGTGTGAAATGATGATAAAATGGCTCTAATTGTTGATTTTATGTTTCGCATGAGCTAAATGCGCTTATGAGGACCTAGGATGGTGTTTGGAGCCAAATTGAAGGAGAAAGGCTCTTGGAGTATTTAACGTGTGAAAAGAAGGAAGAAAAATTGTTGGGACATATTATAAGTCCACTAGAGCGGTCTTAGCGCGCCCATTAGCGTGACCGTGCTAGTCCAGCGATCCCAGGCAGAATGTTTAGCCATTAGCGCGCCCAGTAGCGCGGGCACGCTAGTCCAGGCAAACACGTTATTTTTTAGAGGTAAACTTGGAAGCTCGGGACAATTCCACTTAACCTATATAAGGTTCAACTCGCCCAAAAGAGAGAATTAATCAGGTTTAGATTCTTGTTCAAGAAAAGCAAAGGCAAGAGGCAAGGAGGGCAATTGGGCATCAAATCTCATCTCTCTTCCTTGTATTTTTGCCATTGTTGGTGAATTCTTCTGTTGTTATTTTCAGTACCATTATGAGTAGCTAATCTATTTAGTCTAAGGTTTTGGTGGAACCCGTTGAGGATGAACATCTTGTTATATTAATATAGTTTGTTTGGTTTCAATCTCTATTTGTTCAACTAAGTTCTTATTGTAGTTGATTGAAGGGCCCTCAATTAGTTGTGCCTATTTAGTATGTATCTGCTCGGGAGAGAGTGCATATTTAGGTAGTTGTTAAACAAAACCACTCCCAAAGTATAGGAGGGATCCATAACCAAGGGTTTAAAGGTTGGATTAGAGATAAGGATACCTTGGGTGCAATCTAAAGTGAGCTATAATAAAAGCTAGCTAGCATAGCTCGGGAGAGTGCATCTAGTAAATTATCGTAATTGCTCGGGAGAGATTTACGGTAGCAAAAGTGATCATGAGTGATAGAGATAATTAGGCCAAACAATAGGAAATATACAAGATGGGATTTCATCAACGGGGAAAACCATAACATTAGATCCTTCTCGCATTTGCCTACAACTCAGTATTAGTTATCTTTTAGTTTATTTAATTTCATTTCAGTTTAGTGAGTCAAAATACCAACAAATTTTTATTCTCAACCTTTGGGAAGTTGATTACGAAGAATCAAGTGAGTCTAACAACTATAATTGATAGGTTAATTCCCTGTGGGATTCGACTCTGGGCGAAATACTCAGATTATATTTGCAATGCTCGCTTATTATTTTTATAAGATATAGTTGAGCGTGATCAAATTTTGGCGTCGTTGACGGGTAATTAACGGTGTTATCAATTACAGTTTGAAGAAATACAAAATTCTAAAGTATAGTCAATTTTCTTTAACTTTAATCTATACATTGAAATTTTAACGTTTGCTAACTTGGCTGTACAGGTGCATGCCTAGAAACTCATCGAGAACTGGTGAAGTATTTGAAGCCTTATCAGACCCCGAGAAATTTTTCAAGGCCTTGAACTGGGCCAACCGGCAAAGCAAACAACAAGCATCAATAGAAAAACTTGAAACTGACATGGAAAATCTAAACAACAGGAACAACAATGGGGACGACGTGGTAGACCCAATTGCGCAGATAGTGGCACCTCTTGTGCTAGAGGCTCCATTATATGACTGGGCACAACCCACAACAGAGAATTTGGCCACTGCGATAGTAGTCCCTCAGATACAGGTCGAGTCATTTCAGATTATAAATAATATGTTGCACTTGCTGCAGAACAAGGGATTATTTTCAGGGTCATACATTGAGGACCCCCAACAGCATCTGAAGAATTTCCTGTCGATTTGAAAAACTCATAGGTAGCCAAACGTTACTCAGGAAGCAATAAAATTGTTGTTGTTTCCATTCTCAGTGACAGGAGCAGCCCAAACTTGGCTAAACTCGCTCCCCATTAATTCCATTACCACATGGGAGGAGTTAGTTACGCAGTTCGTGAACAAATTCCATCCACCCAACAAGACAAGTCAACAAATTGATGAAATCTTGAGCTTCAGACATAAGCCAACTGAAATATTGCAGGAAATATGGGAACGATTTAAAGGAATGTTGGTTATATGTCCGCACCATGGTATTCCAGAGCAGATGTTGGGGCAGTGTTTCGATATGGGTCTGGCGGATACTGTAAAGGCAAATGTATATGCTTCAGTTGGTGGAGCATTCTTGAGCAAAACATGGAGAGAAAGCCAGATCATGCTTGATAAAATGGCGCAGAATTCGGGGTGGACAACCAGGAACGCACCCATTACTCTGGTAGTTCACTCAGTGCCCTTCGATCTATCCAATACTCTTGCTGAGAATGTGGCCACCTTGATAACACAGATGAGCATACTAACCAAAAAGGTGGAGGAGTCATGGCAAAAGCATCAGCTACATATTGTGGATACAACCAATGGGGGCTTATGCACATCTTGCATCAGTCAACCACTTGGTAATCAGTGGAATGTTGAATGTGATCAACATTACTACCCTGAAAATATGAACTATGTGTCGAATTAATGGGGTCATCGACAGGGTGGACAAAATTGGGGCCAACAAAATCAACCATACAGGCCAGTTCAGCAGCAACACAACAGTGGAAACATGGGAGCCATGCGACCTCAGGGTAATGTGGCGCCTTACCAAAGGCCACAAGGGTACAATAATCAGAATCAGCATTAGCATCAACAACATGCTTATCACCCCCTCAGCAACAACATGGTGGTAGACATGAAGATGGGTTTTCCAAACTTGAAGCAATGATGTAACATGTTATTGGGTCAACTGCAAAAATAAGCGAGAGAATAGATGCACATGAGTCAGCTATTAAAAATATTAAAGTGCAAATGGGCCAGATCTCAATGTCATTGAATAATCGTCCTCAGGGGACATTGCCTGCAAACACTCAGGTAAATCCTAAGGATCATGGTCCTAAGTAGCTAATGGCAGTGAGTCTACACAATGGCATGGACTTAGACTTAGAGTAGGAAAGAGCTTGAGAAAGCAGACATGCTGAGACACTAGTACCAGTGCCTATTGAATTTGATGAGTCGACAAAACTGACTGAGGTGACAGTGCAGCCTGCACAAGGAGAACCCAGCACACAGCTCGAGGCTGAGAAAGAAGCAGAGCCAGCCCAAGAACCGGTGAGATGGTGTCTGAGAAAGAAAAATCACAACTCACTGGGAGAAGAGACCTCCAGCACCATTTCCACAGAGGCTGGCTAAGTATCAGAAGGATGAGAAGTATAAAAAGTTCTTGGACATGTTGAAACAAATACAGGTAAACATTCCTTTGATTGATGCTCTAAAGGAGATGTCTGGGTATGCCAAAATGATGAAGGACTTAATGTCCCGAAAATTTGACTTCCAAGACTTGTCCACAGTGACGCTTACTCAGACTTGCAGTGTTGTTGTGACCCGACCAATTACGGAAAAGTTGTCTGATCCAGGGAGTTTCACCATTCCCTGCACCATTGGAAATTTTGCCTTTGCAAAGGCACTTTGTGATTTAGGGGCCATCATTAATCTTATGCCCCTGGCCATCTACAAGAGGTTGGAGATTGGTAGATCTAGACCAACCTCTATGTTGTTGCAGCTGGCAGACAGGATGGTAAAAAGACCGTCAGGCATTCTGGATGACGTATTGGTGCAAGTAGGGAAGTTTGTGTTCCCTGCGAATTTCGAGATACTGGACTGCAAAGTGGATGAAGAGATTCCCATAATTTTGGGAAGGACATTCTTGGCCATTGGGAGAGCCCTCATTGATTGTGAAACTGGGGAGCTCAAGATGAGATTGAACAACGAGGAAATCACATTCAATGTGTAGAAATCCATGAGGCGACCAAGTGAGTTCGCCAATTGTTTTCTTGTTGATGTTGTGGATGTGATAGTGGAGGAAGATGATGAGTCCTTAACTATTGAGGACCCCCTTGATGCATGTTTGATGAGTTTGGGTGAGGTAAATGGGGAAGAATTGGCAGAATGGGTGTTAGCGCTTGATGGAAAAGGTGTTTGGCCGAGGGCACTCGAGTTTGAGCCCTTACACTTAGAAAAGAGAGAGATTCCGCCAGCCAAGCCATTTGTTGAAGAGCCACCCAAGCTGGAGTTGAAGCCACTGCCAGCCCATCTCAGGTACGCGTTTCTTGGACCTAATTCTACTTTACCTGTTATTATCTCATCCAGTTTGCAAGATGTGCAGGCAAAGCAGCTATTACAGGTACTCACAGAGTGTAAGACTGCAATTGGTTGGACCATGGCAGACATAAAGGGGATCATCCCGGCGTTCTGTATGCACAAAATTCTGCTGGAAGAAGGGCACAAACCTTCCAGGGAACACCAGAGGCGGCTGAACCCAAACATGAAGGAAGTGGTGAAGAAGGAAATCATAAAGTGGTTAGATGCGAGAATCATTTTTCCCATCTCTGACAGCAACTGGGTTAGCCAAGTACAATGTGTACCTAAAAAGAGTGGCATGACGGTTGTAAAAAATGACAACAATTAGCTGATATCCACAAGGACAGTCACTGGCTGGAGAATTTGCATGGACTACAGAAAATTAAATCTTTCCAACCGTAAAGATCACTTCCCACTTTCCTTCATCGATCAAATGCTCGAAAGACTGCCAGGGAGGTCTCACTTCTGTTTTCTGGACGGGTACTCGGGGTACAACCAAATTTCCATTGCCCCGGAAGACAGAGAAATGACCTTATTCACTTGTCCCTACGGGATCTTTGCATTCAGAAGGATGCCCTTTGGCTTATTCAATGTACCCACCACATTTCAAAGGTGCATGATGGCCATATTCACTGACATGGTCGAGGATATCATGGAGGTATTCATGGATGATTTCTCAGTGGTGGGAAGTTCATTCGATGAGTGCCTAGCAAATCTAACTCGATGATCAAGCGGTGTATTGAGACGAACCTTGTGCTTAATTGGGAAAAGTGTCATTTCATGGTACAAGAGGGGATAGTCTTGGGGCACTTGGTGTCGAGCAAAGGAATTTAGGTGGATCGTGCCAAAGTAGATGTGATTGCAAAGCTTCCACCTCCCACATCAGTTAAAGTAATAAGGTGCTTCCTTGGGCATGCCGGGTTCTACCGGCGATTCATCAGAGACTTATACAAAATAGTCGACCCCCCTATGTAAGTTGCTCGAAAAAGATAATCCTTTTGTGTTTTCTAATGATTTCTGGGTGGCTTTTGAGGAATTGAAAAAGAGGCTAGTCACGGCCCCGATCATTGTTGCTCCCGACTGGGAACAACCATTCGAGCTCATGTGTGATGCCAGTAATTACGCAGTGGGAGAGGTGTTAGGACATCGAAAGAAAAAGATAATGCACCCGATCTACTACGCGAGGCCGGATTCTACTGGCCAAAATTCTAGAGGTCGGATTCTACTGGTCAACTGTGTTCAAAGATTCCCACCAATGGGTGAAGGGTTGCGACGAGTGTCAACAGGAAGGGAACATATCCCGTCGCCACGAGATGCCCATGAACCCAATCCAAGAGGTCGAGGTGTTTGATGTATGGGGGATTGACTTTATGGGTCCCTTCGTTAGCTCGTACGGCAATAAGTACATACTTTTTACGGTAGACTATGTGTCCAAATGGGTGGAAGTTGCATCACCCCCCCACCAATGACGCAAGGGTGGTAGTGGGATTCTTGAAGAAAAACATATTCACCCGTTTTGGGATTCCAAGGGCCATCATCAGTGACGGAGGCACTCACTTCTACAATCGTGCCTTCAAAAAGCTGTTAGCTAAGTACGATGTGCACCACAAGGTGGCAACCCTTTATCACCCTCAGACGAGTGGGCAGGTTGAGGTGTCAAATCGAGAAATCAAGAGTGTGCTGACTAAAATGGTGAACGCCACAAGAATTGATTGGGCGAAAAAGCTTGATGACGCACTATAGGCATACAGAACTGCATTCAAAATGCCAATTGGTATGTCGCCATACAAGTTGGTGTTCGGAAAGGCCTGTCACCTGCCGGTAGAACTGGAATATCGAGCGTGGTGAGCACTGAAATAGTTAAACATGGATATTGATGCTGGGGGCACAAGTCGAGTCACTGAACTGCATGAGTTGGATGAATTCAGATATCTTGCCTTTGAAAGCACGAGGTTGTATAAAGAGAGAATGAAGAGGTTACACGATAAGAACATTGTGGACCGAAACTTCAAATCCGGAGAAATGGTTATGCTCTATAACTCTAGATTGAGACTTTTTTTGTGTAAACTCAAGTCCCGATGATCTAGACCATTTTGTGTGGTCGAAGTGTTTCCCTCAGGTGATGTAGAGATTGCTTCTGAAAAAGGTGCCCACACCTTCCGAGTTAATGGGCAGAGTTTGAAAAGGTATGTGGGGATGGACGAGAACAAGGAAGTGTCAGAGGTCGAGCGAATCGTAAATGCGCTCATTCTGCGTCGTGCCGTGACGTTAAATCAGGCGCTTTATGGGAGGCAACCCATTGAATTGTTGTAATTGTCGTGCCACGACATTAACTAAGGTGCTAGTTGGGAGGCAACCCAATGTGTAGCATTTATAGAGTAGGTGATGAATATTTGAATTGTTGTAAGTACTAACATATGCAGGTGTGCGCGGGCGAAGGGTGGACTCAAGCCAACCCATGGAAAAAGTTAGAAAAATGAAGTGTGGTGAGTCCTGGACTAGCGTGACCGCGCTACTGAGCGCGCTAATGGAATTTTGTTTTGCCTCGAGTTCTCGCCACTAGCGCGGTCTCCCTACGGAGCGTGCTAATGGACTTCTATTCTGCCTCAAGTTTTCGCCACTAGAGCGGTCGCGCTATGAGCGCGCTAGTGACCGCACTAATGGACTTTTGTTCTGCCTCGTTTAACTGCCACTAGCGCGGTCGCGCTATGAGCACGCTATTCCCGTTGCGACCAGGTACAATGGCTCCCCGAAAGCGTCAAGTCATTGGCTCCTCCTCGGGTAGACAAGCATGTTCTTCCTCCGGAAGGACACGGAAGTCCGTTGACACTCGGCCCTTCAACAACAATAAATTTGTATCCTCTAAGGCTCAGGATAGGTTTGAGGCAAAGGAATCAAAGGCCGTCATACCTGAACATGGCATAGACACTGACTCACTATAGAGTTACTGTCAAAGAATGTATCATGAGTTGATGCGGAGGAAACTAGATGTGTTCTTTGAAGAGCCCGATGAGGTTAATGCCATGATAGTAAGTGAGTTTTATGCGAACTGCCAGAACACAACAATCATGTGGTCACAGTGAGGAAGAAGCAGGTAAACACCTCTGTGGAGGCCATTCAGACGTTTTACCGGTTTCCATGCCTTGTGGATATGTACAAGGACAGTTATGAAGCATATGGCCGGCGCTATACTTAGTGAGAAACGTTCCTCCCAACCATTTTGTGTCCCGAACACCGATATAAAATGGTACAAGTACGTCCAGAAGTTTCATTCTTCAGCCCTCACCTTTGAGGCTAAATGTTGGTTGTACCTGATTAACAACCGCCTACTCCCATCCCACAACACCTCGGAGGTGAACATTCCTCACGGGTGTTTAATATGGTGTTTCATGACGGGCCGTGAATTTAACGTGGCAAGGCTTATGCATGAGGAGATGTTCATCCGTTGTAAGGTTCAGAGGTTTGGTTTCTTCTTCCCATCTCTAGTCACCAGATTGTCCCTTGCAGCTGGAGTACCGGGAAACTTGGCGGTGGATGGCAGAGTGCCAACGACCTACGCCTTCAGAGCTGATAGAGTCACAATTGGAAAGGAAGAAATGGCCGTTGATGAGGAGGAGGAGAAAAATGAGTCGGATGAGGAAGTTGAGGAGGAAGCACAACAAAATGTGGAGGAGGAGAAAGAACATATGGGGGAGGAGCATCCCACTCAGGAGCAGGCTGCTGAGGTGGAGGGCCCGTCTAGAGCCCGTCGGAGTTATAGGCTAGACCACCTGGAGCAGGACATAGTGGAACTGCGCACTTCGGTCACAGACCTGGGTGCACGAGTTGATGTTTTAGCTACCCAGTAGAAGAAATCTGAAAAGAAAATCATGGGTTGGCTCCGAGCCCTGGGTCGCGCTTGTCATCTGGACCCATGGACTGTCTCCGATCGGGACTGAGCGTTCAGGGAAGTCCTTACCTCTCTGTTTATTTTTATTGCCATGGGGACATGTCCTCATTTTAAGTGTGGGGTGGGGGAAGGATTCCCTTGTACATGTATATATGTAGATAAAAAATGGGTAGTTGTTTTCTTTATTTTTCTTATGAGTTAGCATAATTGTTAGTTGTTTTCATTATTTTCTTTTGAGTTGTTTTTGCTTTTGTGTTTGTGATTGTAAATAGTAGTGTAATTAATTAAGTCGTCTTGGCCCGACGACGGATCCCTTTCGACGGGGTTCTTGAGGGTCTAAGTCGACCACGAAAAAAAAATAGAACATAGAGTGGACTCTTCTTGATGACGGACTTCTTAGGCAGTTTTCTTGAGGGAAGCTAGTACAAATAAAACACCCAAAAGATTTTTTTATTTTCTTTTTAGGTAGTGTAGCAATTCCCCCTTGGTTTTTTTACCGCGGTTCTTTCCTAATGATTTAGCTTGAACCGGGTATAGTTAGTTTTTTTATTTGTTAGATGTTTTGGGAACGGAGCTAAAATAAGAAAAACATCCCTTAGCGTTGTTACATCCAAACACAAAAGACCCTAGAGTGTGACGCCTAGGCTCATTTGTTGACTCTTGTGTAATGCCTTGAATTTGTATGTTGTAACTGACTTGAATGCTCGGTGAGAGTGTCTTGATAAGCTAATCTGGAGTGAGTCATCTGCCATATGTGTTTGAGGTGTCGTATTGGATTCTATGTCCACATTCGATGCCTAGAACTTGCCTTGTGTGTTTGCAAAGCGAAATAGTAGTTCACTCAGTCTTAGAAGTGATATAGGCATTTCTTTGTTAAGCTAGACCTAAAAGTGTATCCACCTGATTGTAATTTACCATAGTTAACCCCTTTTAGCTTATAAGCCTGTTTCTTTGACAACCACATTACAAACCTTACCCAATTGTTTGAATGGCCTGTCTGTTTGAACCCTGTACCTCCCATGAACACTTGAATTATTATATATTATGTAAAAGTCAAAGTGTGGGTGGTGGTTTGGTTTTTGAGTGAAATCAAAGAAATAGAAGGAAAGGTGCAAAAGTGTGGGAAAAAAATGAAAGAATAAGTGCCACTTAAAAAAAAGAGAGAAAGGACAATGAATAAATGCAGTCCTTAATAAGTGGTGATTCGATACAATTGCACCTAAGGGAATTTTGGGTAAATATAAAGAGAAGCGTGGTGAAAATTCTTGCCGGGCATAAGAATGATCTGAAAGCTAAAGTATTGTATTAAAAGTGCTTAGGGAGGTTAGTCACTATATCTAAATATATCCTACCCATCCCTTAGCCTACATTACAACCAAATGAAGACCTAATTGATCTTAGATTGGATGGGCTCGATTAGTAGAGTATTACACTATGGGCAAGCCTATGGTGTATAGTTGTGGCATATGAATGTTCTTTTGGAGAGTGAGTGGATTCTTTCTATTTGAGTTCCTACATGTTCTTAATATTATTCTTATGGAACTACTCTCGTGTGTGTGATGTGAGGGCACTTTATTCATGACGGAAATGTAAGTCTTGACCTTTGTGTAAAGTACTTTGAGAAAGTAGGTATATTGCATGCATGTGAGAGTCGATCCTTGAGGCATGGATGTTACATTGCTAGGTATAACTCCTGTAATATGTTCGTGGTGTGACACTCTAGGGAAATTCTTGATGAAAGGACCTTTGTAGAGTATAGCGGATTGCTCAAGAACTAGCAATGATTTAAGTGTGGGGTGTTGATAATAGGCTAAATTTACGTAGTTTAGAGTATATTTCTACTCCAACTTAATGATGTTTCATTGTCTTAGGAGTGTGAAACGATGATAAAATGGCTTTAATTGTTGATTTTATGTTTTGCATGAGCTAAATGCATTTATGAGGACCTAGGATGGTGTTTGGAGCCAAATTGAAGGAGAAAGGCCCTTGGAGTATTTAACGTGTGAAAAGAAGGAAGAAAAACTGCTATGACAGATTATAAGTCCACTAATGCGGTCTTAGCGCGCCCATTACCTCGACCGTGCTAGTCCAGCGATCCCAGGCAGAATGTTTAGTCATTAGCGCGCCCAGTAGCGCGATGACTAGCGCGGGCGCGCGATGACTAGCGCGGGCGCGCTAGTCCAGGCGAACACGTTATTTTTTAGAGGTAAACTTGGAAGCTCGGGACAATTCCACTTAACCTATATAAGGTTCAACTCACCCAAAATAGAGAGTTAATCAGGTTTAGAGTCTTGTTCAAGAAAAGCAAAGGCAAGAGGCAAGGAGGGGAATTGGGCATCAAATCTCATCTCTCTTCTTTGTATTTTGGTCATTGTTGATGAATTCTTCTGTTGTTATTTTCAGTACAATTATGAGTAGCTAATCTATTTAGTTTAAGGTTTTGCTGGAACCCGTTGAGGATGAACATCTTGTTATATTAATATAGTTTGCTTGGTTTCAATCTCTATTTGTTCAACTAAGTTCTTATCGTAGTTGATTGAAGGGCCCTCAATTAGTTGTGCCTATTTAGTATGTATCTGCTCGGGAGGGAGTCCACTCCCAAAGTATAGGAGGGATCCATAACTGAGGGTTTAAAGGTTGGATTAGGGATAACGATACCTTGGGTGCAATCTAAAGTGAGTTATAATAAAAGCTAGCTAGCGTATCTCGGGAGAGTGCATCTAGTAAATTATCGTAATTGCTCGGGAGAGATTTACGGTAGCAAAAGTACTCATGAGTGATAGATATAATTAGGCCAAACAATAGGAAATATACAAGATGGGATTTCATCATCGGGGGAACCATAACCTTAGATCCTTCTCGCATTTGTCTACAACTCAGTATTAATTATCTTTTAGTTTACTTAATTTCATTTAGTTTAGTGAGTCAAAATACCAACAAATTGTTATTTTCAACCTTTGGGAAGTTGATTACGAAGAATCAAGTGAGTCTAACGACTATAATTGATAGGTTAATTCCCTGTGGGATTCGACTCTGGGCAAAATACTCAGATTATATTTGCAACGCCCGCTTAGTCTTTTTATAAGACATAGTTGAGCGTGATCATATTTCACATGCGCAGATTTGTTTCAATTACTATTATTTATATTTGTTTTTATCTCATTTATTATTCAAAAATATCTAAAGCCTTTTTTAAGGCATCATCCTCGCCCGTCACATAGGCCACTTTGTGCCATACTGACATGGCTGAGACGAATGACTATATTCAGGAGCCCGCCGAGATCATGGTAAGACAATTTAAATTTTTATGACTTAACACGTACATTACTAATATATATTTCATATACTAAAATATCTTATTATTCTGTAGGTTAATGCTGGACCGACGACCCTTTCTACCGATCCTGCCATCTTATTGACGATCATGCTGCAGCGCAACCTCTGATAAAGAGGCGACGTGATAAGGATGATCCTAATAGTACAGCAGGACGGGATGGGATGCGCCTCAAGCCAATGGCTACTTTAAAGCATACAGGATGTGGGACACATTGACTTTTTTTTATTTTATGTACATATGACATTCAGTAAGTACTAGCAACAATTTTTATGGTTTACATTATATGCGGATTATGTTTTTATTTCTCGGGTTTTTCATTATTTTAATATTACAACACAAACACAAACATAGCAACTTAATATAATTTAAATTCGTTACAACTAATGAAAATACATGACACGAAAAACATAAAGATAAAATACTACACTCAACACATACATGTGTTTGTTTAGTAACTATCGATCATTATTCTCTGCTTCAACCACTTAAATTTCTCATCCAACCTATTTTTCTTCTTCCGCCTCTTTTAGTTTCTCCTGCACTGTCGCAATTTGTCGTTGTAGTTTAAAGATATGGAGTTCGTATTCACCGGTCATATTCCAAACATACTGCAAACATGATTTGTAGTATTCCTGCTTAATGGGTTCATCATACCATTATTCAAATCTACATTGATTTTTGTCCTACCAATGAGGATTATAACACAACACTATTAGTTAATATTTTATATAAAAATTATTAACAAATATTTTTTCCAAACCAATAACTTACAAGTTGTTGACATATCCAACGTCTGCACCTAACATTACTATTTGACCAACATGACTTCAAAATTACACGTTTGCCACAATAATACCTTGGTACGTCATTGCATCCAAACATTTCTTAATGCAAGAAAAATGAAAAAATTATGGAAAGTTTTTCTATTTTTTTTGGTCAAGCGCAGATAACAAATAAAATGTGCTAGTTATTTATAGGCAATATAAAACACATAATGTGGTATTTCAGCTTGCTATGTTTCACGTGATAATGATTCTTTAGGGTACAATACAACTTTTCCAGAAGATAGTTTTTGCAGAACAACAACTTTTTCAGGTCGACAACACAATGCGCATAACATGGTATTTCACCGCTCTATGTTTCGCGTGATAATGATACTTTAGGGTACAACATAAATTTTCCAGAAGATAGCTTTTGCATAATATCAGCTTTTACGGGTCGACAAGACAACACATATAACTTTGTATTTCATCGCGCTATGCTTCGCGTGATAATGATTCTTTTGGGTATAAGACATCTGGTTAAACTGAACCAAGTCATATATATTTCAAAGACCTTTTGAATAAACATTACAACATCCATTTAAAAAATGCCATTAACATCTAACAAGTGGTTCAAAAAGAGGCAAAAGGGTGAAGTTAGTTCAACAGATTCCCATAAAACACGTCTTAACACTATCGATCCCTACCTTGAAAAAAATATGCTAGGTTGCTACACTGATTTGGTTGATGACAAGTGATATGGTTCTTTGTACCTTGGAAAATAATCCTATCAATATACACATTGATCTCAAAGTTGCAGGGCACATTATTGAAGGCGAAACGCGTTCTATAAAGCCTGAAGGTATGCGAATTTGGGGCGAAAAACTACAATGGGTTCCCATTTACTCAAAAATATGTGATTATAAAGTACTATGTCGCGGGCATGAGCTTGTTGTGCCACCAGCACTATCTACAAACTTCCAAAAAAAAACACACAAAAATGAATTGGAAGTGATTCGACATTTGATGAAGGAGATTCTAGATATGGAAAAGGCACTAGTTGTTCATCATGCAATGGATGATTTTAACTTCCTGGGAGGAATGGAGGATCAGTACTGGGATTTATTAGAAAATGATGAATTGCATAAAGATGATGATTATCCTGTTTTCCCAACGGTTGTCGAGTGGGAGGGACTACCTAAGTTTCTACCACAGACATTGGACGTTGGAGTCCCATATTGTTGTAGAAATCAAGCAAGTGGTCTCATTCATGATAGCTATGAAATACGAAAAATATGTGTCAATATTGGGGCCTAGATTACGATGCCCTCGGTCTCGAAGGGTGTGTACACGATGTTGACGAAGAAGATGAAGATAGTGACAATGAAATAGGGCAGACAACGACGATAATGGTGAATGACAATTTTTTTTTCTTGGGATGTATGTTAAATTGTTGTACTGAAGTATTAACGCTAAATATCAATAAGACTTAACACCAATGGAAACATAATTTTATTTCATACATTCTGCAAGATGAAACAAGTACGTACATTTATTACAACAAATTACAAAAATAAAATACTACATGTATCATTGATAATTGGGCACATTGGATGAACTTCCACCAGGAGCTGAATTACCACCGCTACCCAAACCAGCTGAAGGACATTTACGCGCATAAACGGTATCACCAACATCCATTTGGTTCCATATATGCGTTCTTTTTTGCACTTGTCATTGACGCAAATACTCCTTGTTACACACCATTTTAAAATTTTCCAACGGCCAATAATGCTCAACACCCACTGGCTGCAACTGCTCGCTATAGGTGTTTAAGTATGCAGCAACATTATATTCTTTATCAACGTAGTTGGTTACCGCGTAACCTGTATGTTGAAAGCACTTCATGGCATGTGAGCACAACATATGGTATATGTACTATTTCCCACATGAGCATAACCTTCTGGCTTCGTTTATGGTGTGTGTATTATTCCCCCGATTTTGATGAATAGCGGTGCGAGCTTCAAAAATATTTCGCTCGTTGTAATACTGTAAATATGAATGCCAATGTGCTCGCCTCCTGTATTTCTCAAATCTTTTTGTTGGTATTGGCATAAATTCAACACCCATTTCCATAAATGACGATGCACCTCTAGCCATTTCAACTCCGCCATCTGCTTGAATGACATCCGCACCACGGCAGTGACAGGCAATCCACGTGCAGACTTCAATAACCCGTTGAAAAACTCTGACACATTTGTATTCAAAATTCCCCATCTTCTGCCACCATCTGCATGCAAAGTCCACTTGTCAAGCTCATGTCGCATCAACCAACGATAGGCTTCTTCTTCTTCCTGCCTGATCGATTCCATGCGCCTCCTGAATTTACACTCTTGGTGATCTGTTGCATCCATCCACATTAAATGTGCCTTCTGGAAATTTGGCCTCAAGATGCCTCACACAGTAACGATGGTAGGCATATGGTTCGTTCCATGCAAGTAAATTATGTACAGAACTTAAAATACCACCATGCCAATCATATATTAGGCAAATAGCCGAACTTTTTCTGACAACGTGCTCCTTCAAGTGGTTCAAAAATAGTGTCCACGTCTCTTGGCTTTCATTGTCACAAATAGCAAAATCTAGGGGAAATATACTTCTATTAGCATCTACTACAACGACGATCAACAACTTAATATCATACTTTCCATAGACATGAGTGCCGTCTATGGATATTATCGAACGACAATGCACAAAACCATCAATTGATGGTTTAAATGCCCAGAACACATATTTGAATATATGTTCTGGTATTCCCGGACTTCACTCAAGCTTCCATTTAACAACAATCCCGCGGTTAAAGTGTTGTAATGCGGCCATGTGCCTGGGTAGAGATGCAAAGGACTTATCTCAGTTACCATAAACAATTTCAAACGCACGTTTGCTCCCGAGAAATGCCTTTCTTTTGGTAAAGGTACACCCATATTCCCGGTGGACAGATGTTATACGCTCTTTGATATTGTACCTTATGGATACTTTAATGTGTGGAATCAATCCAAGAGAAATCAAGTCAACATTCAAGTTAAAATGATTCCCACTAAATATGTCCATTTCACAATTGTGGGTGCCAATGTATTTACCCACAACCGCATATTTGTTTTCTTCTTCCTCATACGCAACTTCCAATTACAACCGGTAAATCATCTACGTCAAATAACTTTGTATACATCTGGGGATGACTCTGCTATCGTGATCTCACGACGCTCTTTTACGTTGTACATTCGCACCGCCCTACTTAGGCGAGCTTTATTAGTAAAAAGCATGCCCTTTGACAACATCGTAGCTCTAGATTCATTCCATATTGTTGTCCGAATTTCGTCAATATACCTTGTGAGGGCATCCACATCCGGAATACTTGGCAAATGATCAAGGTAGGGAATCTCTCTTAAATAAAACGACACGTGGGACTCGTACACTCTTGGTCTAACGGGAGGTGGAGCATGCTCTCTCGTCAAATCAGGTCCAGCATTCTCTTCCTCCTCATCATCACCCTCATCATGGAAAGGTGTGTCATCTCCAGACTCATTGGTATTGTTATCATAATCACTATTCTCTTCCTGACTCTGCGCATTTGCCAGATCCTGATTAAATATGTCATTTTCGGGCAATTGAGTAAGGACAAGACCTTCAAGTTGCTCATTTTCACTGCACAACCAACAAAATAATGAGTTACTCAAATTGATCAAAACTTCATATAGCTTTATCACTTCACTTACAAATCATAATGTGTTGACATTCCATTATGGACATTATCTTGTTGGTGATGACTCCCGGATGGACCATCATGATCCAACACGCCAAAACTAGGCATATTTCAACTGATCGTTGGTTCATAACTTGTAAAATTCATATATGGTCGGTACCCCCTATGGAATATATGTGTGTTAATACAAAATTCAATACATCAAAAATAAATATCGTAACACAACGAAAAATTAAAGTTTACCACTCGTCTTGTGTATTATGTAAACTAGGAGAGAAATTATTCCCTCGCTCCTCATTCGCCCGTGGAGATAATTTTAGATCAGTCCAAACTCTTTCAGCTGGAATCTGTTCGGCTAAAACTGCTCCAAAATAACCACCCGATGACTGAGGTATATCCCTACTTTATGGAACCTCATTATTACGAACGTCTCCAGCCTTGACGTACATTTCCAACATTTTTATCACAAGAAATTCCCCGTATTCATCCGGAGTCCTCAAAAAATCTCTCAGAGTTTCATCATCCTTGATGTTAAACTCAGCATAACAAGCAACCCCTTGCAGAGTGACAGTACAGATATCTTTCGGTTACTTTAACATTCACTGAATGTTTGCTCACACTCATTTTTTACATAATGATACCAATGTATCGTACTCCATTGTAAGTGGCAACTTAACATGACACTGTGGAGATAAACTATAGCTTACTGAGTTATTCGCCACCACAACCTCACCCCCTCCCCCAATATAATGAAACCCTAATTCTTCACTATGCAGACATTATGACAAAATGCAAAATAACTTAACGAAAAAGTATTTTCATAAGACTTGGGAATATTTATGAATGAATTTTTACAAAATCCTTAACCTCTTTAAATAAGGAAAAAACCAGTATGGGGGTATAATTATTTGAGATATAGCGCCTTAAATATGGGCGTTATACCCAGTTGAATTATTGTTATGTCAGTTAAGCCCAAAATAATTATTGGTGGGCCTACATAATCTATATAGCGCGGTAGGCTTTTTATATATATATATATATATATATCGCCTTTTAGAAGGGTGCTATACTTAACTGGGCGAACAATCGTTAAGGTATAACACCCTTTAAAAGGGCGTTATATGTATTTTTGTCCCCAGTTATTTTTTCTACACCTTTTGGTTCTTTGAGTCCAAAAGAACCACATTTTGGTTCCATACCCATATGAAATATGCATGTGTTTAGATAACTTTTAGTGATGCAATTACAAATAATTTTCTACTTCCAGCTATGTGAGTTATTTAGATATGATAAATTCACTTTTAAGGCGAAACCAGCTGAAGGAAGATCGTGTTAGCACATGAGAATTAACTATTTAGAGCTCGTTTATGTGTCGTCTACTGATATATGTATTTATTATTTTAATTATTTAAAGCCTGTTTCACTCAACAGAATTAAAATACTCATTTTGTTTCAATTTATGTGTTGCAGTTAGAGACAAATTTTATAATTTTGATAGCAAATTCCAACACAAATTGTATAAATTTTTAAAATAAAAATTTTAAATTAAAATTATATAAAAATATAATATTAATTAATTAAAATATTAAAAAAGCATAAAAAATATCACGATATACTCGTTTGTGTTATAAAATAACGACTGTAAAGTAAATAAACCAAAGACAAGTATATATATAGAGAGTGATGTATTATTCAACTTTCAAACTGATATGCATAATGAACTGAAATCTCATCTATTTATAGAAGAAGGAAGTTGTTGTGTAAGCTGCTGCTGCTACTGCAAGCTACTGTGTAAGCTGCTTGTAAGCTGCTATTATACCAGATATAGATAATCTTATACCGGGGGTAATATTTATCCATAACGGAGTACCGAAATGATAAGCTTCTTCAGGAAGCTTATTTCCAATAGAGTACCAAATAGATAAACATATTTACGACGGAGTCCCATATGGATAAGCTTCTTCAGGAAGCTTATTTATAACGAAGTACTAAATGAACATCCATAATATAATATATATTTATAACACTCCCCCTTGGATGTTCACTAAAAGACAATGTGCCTCATTAAAATCTTACTAAGAAAAACCCCGTGGGAAAAAATCCTAGTCAAGGAAAAAGAGTACACTAATAATATACATTGCAAGCTGCCTCATTAAAAACCTTACCAGGAAAAATCCAGTGGGAAAAAAACCTGAGCAATGAAAAAAGAGTACAGTGCATAATTTACCCCCCCGATAAAGACGTTGTTTCAAATACACAAGTCTCTGTGTAGGAGAAGAGCTATATCTTGGTAGTAAAATTAATAGAAATTTCTATGTCAGCCTTTGTAGCATTAGCAAGATACATAAATGCATCAATTGCACTAAGATAAAGTATTTCGCGACCAAGGGGTTCCTCATCATCTTCTGGAGGTCAGAACTGATCCTTATTCACTTCAAATGATCGAACAACCATTGTTGTACTCAATGGGTGCACTTTGTCCATGTAAAAGCATTTTCAGACCCTTTTTTGTATTGGTTGATTGATGGATAAAGATCCCGTCTGCTAAATGTTCAATTTGCAGACCAAGACAAAGTTTTGTCTATGTAAGATCTTTCATCACAATTTCTTTCTTAAGATATTCAATTGACTTTAGGAGCTCTTCTGGAGTTCCAACAAGATTTATGTCATCAACATAAGCAGCAAGTATAACAAATGATGATGACATTTTTATTATAAAAAATACATGGACAAATAATATCACTTACGTAACCTTCTTCCAACAAATATTTACTGAGGCGATTATACCACATGCGCACAAATTCCTTTAAACCATACAAATACCTTTGTAATCTGATTGAATACATTTTTCGAGATTTTGAAATATATGTTTCAGGCATTTTAAATCCTTCAGGGATCTTCATATAGAATTAATCAAATGAGTCATATAGGTTATGACTTACATTTAAATGGCATGACATCTTTAGGTGCCTGGACTACAAATCCAATCCTCACAATCTTTTACAATATTGTGCACTATATTGTATCAAATATATCGTTGGCGATCATTTCATATCGGTTCGCAAATGACATAACTTGTTGAGATCTCATCACTTTCTTTATTTTCAGGTACCTGAACTTCTTCTGGAGTTTCATAAAATATTATGTCATGGGCTCTTCTAGAGATTATTTCCTCCTTATCATGATCATTTTGATCATTTGCTCCCATCCTTTTAAGGATTTTTAACTTTGGAATCGATCGATCTACTACGCTTCATGCATGCAGTAAACTCAATCTGTTACTTGAATTATCTTCTAAGCGAGAATCATACTAATGATAATTCGATATATAACATATTTTTCAACTGCTTATTCCTTCCTCCTAATGTTAGAAAAACTAACATATATCCCAAATCTTCTTTGGGAAACCTATCTTTGTGCTTTGTGGTAGAGAAATTAACCATATACTACGCATCAAAAGTTATTAGATAGTAAAAATATTTAGTTTCTGATCCTAAACTAATTGTGAGGGGAGGACTTATCATATATTGTTGGTCCGATGCATACAAGTGCTGTTGTATGCAATTTAGAAAATCTTAGACCAACACATGAAACTTTGTTCTCATAAGCAATAGTTTAGCCATTAATATGAGGTATTCAATGCTAAACCAACTTGAATATAGATCAGCATTATCAAGATGAACTGTCTTGATTTCATAATCTGAAAATTATGCTCTTAATTGGGACAAACAATTTCAAATGCCAAACTGCAGGTTGACAATAAACATACACGTAATCATCTCATATATGCATCTATATGTGGTTCACATGATAGGTGAATGGGCCCATATTTACCTTTTATATATTTCAGATTATTGGTCTTAGTCCCAACTTTAGCTGGTATAATCAATTTATTATGAGAACAAACAACATAAGAGAATTCTTGAAGAATCTTCTAGTTCTTCGGTATATGCTTATCTGAATTCTCAAATAGCTCACTAAAAATGACAAATGAAAACTTCAAGTTTATCATGGCTTGTGCTATCTCTTAGTAAACTTCTGGTGTACTATGGAATAAATTTTTGCATTAGTAAACTTCTGATTTACCATGGCTATTTTTGTATCAGCAAATTTATGATTTACTGTAGCAACCTTTGCCTTAGTAAAACTTCTAATTTACTGTGACTGCTTTTGAATTAGTAAACTTCTGATTTACTGTGATACATGATATGATACAAATTGAAGAATAAGGCGGGTAACTTCTCACATATATATTATTACCCCCTATGATTGTGCAAACATGAAGCTTAATATGATAGCCATTTGTATTAGTAAACTTCATGTTCACTACAACATATGTTTGACCACAATAATATAATATGAATGACATGTTTGTATATAAGCTCTTCGAGAGCCTTCGTTTATTATCCACAATCTAATATTTATCAGACACTACTGGTGTCATGTGTCTTCTAGACAAACAGTTAGCTCTTCATGAGTTATTGATACATTTTGTACTATCAAATATTGTTCAGACACTTCTGGTATCATGAGAGAACATCATAATCAAATAAATAATATAAAATAAATGCTTAAGCACAATAAAGCATCTCTTCATAATATTTTCCTACTTTAGGAGGAAATCTCAATTATGTTACTTCTCCGGGAGCAAATTTTAAATACAAAATATTGAGTAAATATTCCCTCTTCTGGAGGTGAATTGTAATATATTTACATCAAAAGCGCGTTCATATTTACGAGCTTATTAATATTGTCACATTAACTTCAGGGAATTGATTAATATTTTGCAAAAGTTCTCATCCTTCTAGAACGGAACATAATTATCTGAACGTGCATTAATCACACCGAATTGTGTGATGGCTTAGAACAAGTAATATAGATAATTTTTCTCTAACTTATCTTTAATTGTAACCATAGAAAGTCTAAATTATCACTTCTGGTGGTCATAGGCATATACCACTTATGTAGTTAACAAAATTTAGTTACAATGAGATATACGAAACATAACAACTTCTGGTGGTTGTATATTTCTTGCAAACTCTGTTAGAGTTTAAGTTGATCTAACAAAAGAGGTACTGTATACATAGCATATAACCAAGCAAGCGATGATAAAGATATTAAACCAAAAATAAACAAAAGACTCAAATTACTTTACACAAATTTGACCACGCCAGACGTAAGTGATATCTACATCACTACCGCCGAGAAGAAAAGCTCGCCACTTTAAGGATACAATCTACCTTATGATGCTTGGAATGAACAATATCTAACTACATACGTAAGAGCGTCTCCTTACATCGGAGATGAACACTGAAATAGAAAGCAAATTCGAAGTAAGTGCTCAAAATGGCAGAGTCTCGTCCTGATAACGTGTTATAAAATAACGATTGTAAAGTAAATAAACCAAAGACAAGTATATATATAGAGAGTGATATATTATTCAACTTTCAAACTGATGTACATAATGAGCTGAAATCTCATCTATTTATAGAAGAAGGAAGTTGCTGTATAAGCTGCTACTGCAAGCTGCTGTGTAAATTGCTTGTAAGCTGCTACTGCAAGCTGATAGTGGCAGCTGCTTGTAAGCTGTTACTATACCATATATAGATAATCTTTTATCGAGGGTAATATTTATCCATAACGGAGTACCAAAATGATAAGTTTCTTTAGGAAGCTTATTTTCTTAGAGTACCAAATAAATAAATATATTTATAACAATGTCCCATATAAATAAGCTTCTTCAGAAAATTTATTTATAACGAAGTACTAAATGAACATTTATAGTATAATATATATTTATAACAGTTTGAGTCTTTTTTGAGGGTCGAAAACAGAATTATATACAAATAGGGGTGTATTTGGTATCAATCATCGAAAAGAAAAAAAAAGAGGAAAAACAATCACCTTTACGTTACTATCGGCGCGTACATCTTTTTTCTTCAGTCTCTGATTGAAGCGCGTGAGTTCACAGGGCTATACCAGCAAAGATAATATTGCCTAAAACAAATACACTTATTATTGTGGAAACACAGCTGCGAAATTCCAAAAAGAGCTCACAAATTATCATCGCAGAGAGAAGAATCCCTTTTCCCCCAATTTTCTCTCTCTAAAAACAACAACCAATCTCAGACCCCACAATTCTCTCCCTTTAAACCCCAATTTCTCAGGACCCAAACCCCCCAATTTCTCAGCAATGCCTGCTTCCTCCTCAGGTGCTCACAAAAACCCCCCATTTCTTTTTAATTTCTTTAATTTTAGTTTTTTTTTAAATTTTAATGCATTTTATAAATTTGATTTGAAAATGGTTGATTTATGTACTATAATTAGTTATTTAACGGATCCGAATGTTACAAATTAACTAGTAATTAGTTGTTAATTTTTTAGAGACGAGGAATAGATGGAGGAAGCGGAAGCGGGAGCCTTTAATTTCAAGGAAGGCCAAGGCCCAACAAGATGATGACGTGTTTGAAGAAGAAGAAGACGAGGAAGATATTGACCAGCAGGAAATTGAAGATGACGACCATCGAAACCCTAGCAATTCAGTGGATCGGAGTAATTACTCAGTTGAAATGGTATCAGAAGCTGGGGACCGAATTAGCGACTTCCCTTTAGTAGTTAGACGTACTGTTACTCGGCCTCATTCGTCCGTCCTGAATATTGTAATAACAGAGAAGGCTGGGCAGTGTGGGGAGAGCAGGCAGAATGGGGTGTTGTTGGAGAATATGTCGTATGGGCAGCTTCAGGCGCTTTCAGCTGTGCCTGCAGATAGTCCGGCTTTGTTGACCGAGGAAAGAGGAGAAGGAAGTGGGAGTGGTTCGTATGTGATCAGTCCTCCACAGATATTGCAGGGTCGTGGTGTCGTTAAGCACTATGGCAGTGCAAGTCGAATTCATGTTGTGCCAATGCACGCAGGTAATCATCATACAATGTGCTTGTGAAGAGATTTTTTTTTATATCATTTCATTACTAGCTGGAACCTTTACGTGCACTTTTAAGTACCAAAATACTTTTTTGCTGGTGAATAATGATTTTGAACAAGAAAGGATAGACTATGAGTTAGAGTTAAATTCTGTCAAGACTTAACTAATTTTGGAGAAAAGTGAGTTGCATTTCCCCGTGGACAATTGTGACCATTGGATTTTAATAACTTCCTAATGTGCTAAACTTTAGGAGATGGAGTTAAAACTTTAGGGCTTAAGCGCGCGTTAAGCGTGCCTTTGACAACACTGAGGTATAACGGAAATCATGATTTGTTCTGGCGGTATGTGGGCCTTTTGGGAATCCAAATTCTTGAAATCACATGGAAATCACCTAGAAATTGTCTCCAGGGCTTTGGTTCAGTGGTCAGGATGCAATATATGGTGTGTGGGTAAGGCACACGTCACGGGTTTTGACCTCTGCCTCAGACTAAGCCTGGTTTTTAAGTTGGGACGAGCTAGAGGTCGGGGCCCATACTCCTCGGGGTCTAACCTATGCACCAATCGGATTGGGGCAGAAGCCCACATGGGATTTCTTCGATGTAAGAAAATGAACAGGAAATGCTATGTTTGACATTTATGGTGCATTTGACTTGAGCACAATACAGAGTGTTTCTGGATACAAGCATGCCTGCAGTATATTTCTGGTATACAGTAGCATTCTTGTATTTGTATCTGGATTATATTCTCTTTCACATTTGAGACTAGATTAGCAGCTTAATGCTCCATTGCTGTACCTTTTATACCACCTATCGATTTGTTCTTGAAATCAATGTCATTGTCGGTGTTGCTCACGGTCTCCATTTGTTGGTCAGATAGTGCTTGAGATCTTTGTACTGGCATGTCTTCTATGTATTTTTGTTTTTTCTTACTTGTTGAGATCTGCGTACTTTAATCTTCTTTACGTATTGTTGTTTTTGCTCTCAGATCTCTGTCTAATTTGACCCTTTGCATCCTTCTTCTGCAAGCAGATTGGTTTTCACCTAATACAGTGCACAGATTGGAAAGACAAGTGGTGCCACATTTTTTCTCTGGAAAGTCAGCTGAACATACACCAGAAAAATACATGGAATGCAGAAATTGTATAGTTGCAAAGTATATGGAGTTGCCTGAAAGGCACTTGTCAGTTGCTGATTGCCATGGGATTGTAGCTGGTGTTAGTGCTGATGATGTAACTCGAATTGCAAGGTTTCTTGATCATTGGGGGATCATCAACTACTGTGCTGTTCCTCCTAAGGCGGAGGCCCTAAAAGATGTCACGTTGTACGAGGACTCAAACAGTGATCTCTGTGTTCCAGTGGCTGGTTTGAAGTCTATTGACAGCTTAGTCCAGTTTGACAAGCCTAAATGTTGTCTCAAGGCGAGAGATGTTTATCCTGAACTTGTGCGTGATTTTGATGATGACTCCGACTTTGACAACTCAATCCGAGAACTGTTGTCTGAACTACGATGCAATTGTTGTTCTCGGCCTGTTTCACTGGCGTATTATCAGTCACAGAAAGAGGTATATCACACATACTGTTGTCTTTGCTTGTACTTGTTATTTTCTTAAATGTTGTTATCACTATAGCTGTTTTTTTCCTCAAATGTTTTTGCCGTTTATGGATTTTCTTTTAGTCTACCATCAAAGACACTTATTCTCCTCTAAATATCCATAGCTCTTGGATCATCCTTCTACCTCATATAACTTAAGTATTTGGTTAATAAATACTTTGCTTCCTAATGTTGGTGTAGATGTACATGCTTTTCAACAGTTGTCTTGAGCATTAGTATACTGTGCGCAGTTGCAGCATATTATGAGTACACTGATCTTATGTTTTCTCCTCTCTGTGCCTCCCTAAGTTAAGCCGAGGTCAAACGGTGGGGAGAGAGAGAGTGCGGTAAATTTCCAATTCGAAGTTCTTTGATGCCTTTACCTGATTTCCAGACAAAAGCAAAACTTACCCTGTATTTAGCTCCCCGTCGATGAATTAGGCTAACCAATATGAACCTGCTCCGGTTGATATGAACTTGGACTGTTTGATTTTAGTTTCATATATAAAGCAGCATGGCAGTTATACATGTGCTTATGCTTAATCCATTTCTTTGTATAGCAGTCGGCAAAATATTAATTGGTGGATACTCTGTTGAAATCCAGCATCCTTTCTGAATTGTCATCATTGAACAGGTAACTTAGAATGCTGTAGGGGTTACCAGTGTTTCAGAAAAGAGGTTGCCAAAGGTTAACAAAAAGAGGGGAAAAGCAATAGTCTAAGAACCTTTCTTGCTAGCAAAAAAGGATATCTGAGATTATGAAATTTTTTCTCTGCAACACTATTTGGAGCAGATATCATGTGCAGCTAAAAAAGTTTGCCTTTCATTTGGCACATAGGCATGCAATTACATGACTTTGGATGAATATTTTTGAGTGGATGCATTCAAGGCTGACTTGCATTTTCTTTGACAGATTGATATTCTATTGTGTTTGGATTGCTTCCACGAGGGTGGATTTGTCACTGGTCACTCTAGCTTGGATTTCGTCAAAGTAAGCTCTATGAAAGATTATGGAGATCTAGATGGAGATACTTGGACTGACCAGGAAACGCTATTGCTTCTCGAGGGAATGCAACTCTACAATGAAAACTGGAATCAAATTGCAGAACATGTTGGTACCAAGTCAAAGGCACAGTGTATCCTTCATTTTGTCCGCCTGCCTGTGGATGGTGCCCCATTGGAAAATATTGAACTTCCAGGTGCATCTGGTCCCTCAAGTTCTTTTGCGGGTGAAGATCGTAACAAATCTTATTCAAATTTGAACGGGAATCTTGCAGGTGAGACAGTGGACTTCTCTCATTTCCTTTTTCGTATGATCACAACATTGAAGCTCTAATATTCTCGTCCTTTATCCGTTTATGATGCAGGACCAAGCTCTGAAAACCTTGATTCTGATAACAAATTTCCTTTTGAAAACTGTGGAAATCCAGTAATGTCCCTGGTAAGGCTTTGTTATTGTAAAATGCTCTTATGAAATGTGTATTCCTCTTTTTCATATGAAGAGACTTTAGTTCCTATTTTCTGCAACGTTATCTGTTGATTTTTGAGGAATGCTGCCTTCTTTTTTTGGGTGGGGAAAGGCATGCCTTCTGTTAAGAACGCGAATATGTCAATGGTTCTTTATCTTTTGTTTCTCTTCTATTATCCTCCTTTCAAATCTCTGTGTGAAATTGTGGAGGACAATGCATATCCATGAGAGCTTTAGAGGATGTTTGGCTAAGCTTATAAAAAGGTTAAACCAGCTTGTAAGCACTTTTTGACTTTTATACTTGTTTGGTAAACACCAAAAGTGCCTATAAGCCAAGTACTTGTAATTAAGTGATAGGTTGGTGACCCCCAATCTATAGCTTTCAGCTTATAAGCGCTTTTGGTTTTACAAAATATTTTACTGTTTTATCTCTATTGTTTTTGTAATCCCTGAACTACCCTTCCGAAAACAAAACCCCCTTACTCCTCTCCAGTTCATTTTCACCATTTGTCCTTTTCCATGAGAGATATTTTTAATTGTATTTTTCTGTAAATAGCTTTAAGAGCGTTTCCTTCATTTTACCAAGACAAAGTGCTATTAGCGCTTTTTACCGAAAAAACCAACTGCCTATTATCAGTTTTGGTACTTCTATCCAAATGCAAAGAATCCTGAAGTTATTTATAATATTAGCTTCAACATTTGAAAGTACTTTTCATTTTTATTACTTTAAATCTAATAAAGAAGAACGGGCTCTTAGTACCATTTCAACACATGCCTTTTCGCATCAGTTATTTCATTGAGGTAAGTTGGTAGAGAACTGGGCCATCCTTTTTTCTGCAACTGGCAGAAGGATTTTATTGCCCCCTTATGGTTAGATGGTCGTCAAAGTGTGAGTTAGCAGATGAACTATATATGAGAAAGATTAACAGTAAAAAAAAAACAAACTAAATATGAGAAATATTATGGAAGTCTTCCATGTGAGATGGTTTCTTGAAAAGATCTTTCATGATGGTAAAGTTAAAGCAGTGAAACACATAGAAATTCATAATGATGCTTCTAAGAAAGAAGATTCAGAATTTGATAAAATAACTTGTCTAGTGATATTCCTTTTTCTTTCCAGAAATTAATGATGTTATCTGCAGATCAGACCCAGTTAGTATGGTCTTCTGGTCTATTCCAGGCTTTATTTTGTATTTGTAAGATTAAAATTCATATTTGATTTATCAGATCCCAAATCATTACACAATGCCTTTTCACTTTTGTTCCGTGCTGCGTACACAACATGGCTTTGTAGAATTAATTAATTAAGCAAGGGAAGGCCTTTGCAGAATGTCAAGATTGAGGCCCTGGGCCTGGATCTACCTGTTCTTAGGTTCAAGTTCTATTAGAGTATGAGATTTTGCCCAGTTTGAGGAGGTTAGTGTCTTGATTCTCTTAAAGTGTACGTCCCTATCTGAGTCCTCCACTGGTTGATGGTGTAGAAATTGCCTATTATCAGTGTGACCAAAAAGAGGAAAAAAGATAATACATACCCTGTCAGAACCAAGGGGAGGCTATAGGCCTATAGCCCAATCTGGACATTGTAAGAACCAAAAGAAACTAGAAAAGTATTTATCCAGTTGCTGGGCTGCCTAATGTCTACATTTTGCTCTTATGCTTACTCTTCTCTCCCTAATCTCGCCTCTAGCTTGTTACATATTAGAATTTTTGGCTAAATGTGCTTTATTAAGCACAGCTGTCTGGAGTACATTTACTTTGACTATGCCATACCATTTATGGTATATACAGTTGAGTGCGCATATGGCTTCTTATATAAGGTAGAAATAAAAAGAAGAAAAAATTTAGCTCTCTCTACTGTCTGTAGGTTGCTTTTTTGGCATCTGCTGTGGGACCGAGAGTTGCTGCTGCATGTGCCCATGCTTCCTTGGCAGCATTATCTAAGGATGATACTTTAACATCACGGAACATGACTCAGATAGGTGGATCTACAGCTAATAACGGGTGTGTATTTCTACTGTTCTTTCTTCATCAATTCTGTATTCATATTCTATTCTGCATGCTAGTTTTATTTAGCATGTTACTTGTGATTGTTGATATGAATTTTGGGCATTTTCTGTGGTGCAGAATTTCCTAAAGTTTTCTCTATTGTAGTTGCTTTTGTTACCATTATTGACCCCATTTGTATGATACAAGTGTTGTCTCATTAGTTATTAATGAATGCTTTTGTGATATTTCTGCAGTTTACTTTATTTGGTTCTTTTCTTGCTCAAAATAATTAAAACATTGCATTTTATAAGTATGCGAGTCGTGACCTGGAGAACAACCAAAATATATAAGTATGTACTACAGAATAAAACTTCTTAGAGACAGCAAAACACGTGGAACAGTCTATTTTTGGCTGTGTATGTTAAACTGGAACTTGAATTCATGACTCTCCATCCACGTCTTTGGCCAGCAAACTGGACACCTGCCATCCCCATCTGGCTGATGCCTGAAGTCAGAGACCCATTAGGAACATCCCCACAAGGCTTTACTTCTTTTTTTCCAACTGCCTAAATGTTTCTCCTCATTCTACCTTCTGCATTTGGTAATTTGTGCTTCACAAAATCTTGTATTTCACCTTTTTAAATTGTTCTTTTCCTTTTAGTCATCTATGTTGTTTGCACAACCTGACAACCCTGTGCTTTGGGAGCATCTAAGTCTAAAATTCTTACTGGTCCATCTATAGAGATCCATTTTGGCTTTTCACTCTCTCAAATATACAGCAAAGGCAGACTCCACTATAAGCAACAACAGAATTTAGATTTAGGTTTAACATAGGGTAAGCGGCTTTTTCTAGTGCAAATATTATGAGAAAAAAATTAGTGATGTCTGACTTCATGCATTTTGTTGCATTCAGCAGCTGGTAATACCACAAGTATTAGTTTCTTATGGAAGGTGGTGGATGAAACATTTCTAACGGGCCTACTGATCTAAAGATATGTACTTGCTTCCATACTCGCAGGATCAGTGTAGGAAGAATTCATGGAAAGGATGGAAGTCCTCATGGAGATGTTGGAAATTCTTATCAGCTAAAAGGTGGCTATAAATTGAACTAGTACTATTCTTATTTCATCCTTCCAATAATTCTCTAATATAAACTTCTCAGATGAAAAGCCCGGAGGACAAGGTCCATGGGGTCAACACGATGCTGGAGGTGCTCCAGTATCCACTGAAAGAGTAAGAGCTGCTGCTAAAGATGGTCTTGCAGCTGCAGCTATAAAAGCAAAGCTTTTTGCTGACCATGAAGAACGTGAGATTCAACGGTTATCTGCAAACATAGTCAACCATCAGGTAATTTGCTGAACTTGTAGTTTTTGGACTTAGCTCCAAACTCTTTACGTATATCCAATTGGCTATCCATTGGAATTTTCCACATATCATTAGCTATTAGTTGACCTCCTGTTGAGTCCATTTCATCCTCTTTCTTTTCCGTTTTGCTTTGGGTGTGCTCTTTATTGCCATATTTTACTTTTAGGCATTTGGGTTTTTCCAATTATGACGGCCTTGTTAGGTGCACTACATACTTACAATGGGGTCCCACTGTACTTGAAAGTCCTACCAAGGGACTATTATGTGCTGTATGATTGGAGGGTAAAACATTTCTGTAGCAATATTTGAGATCTCTGAGTTGAGATGGAATGGGCTTATTTGCTAAAACTTAGTGAACAATGGGCTGTTGAATATCTTGAAGCGCTGCTGCTAAAGCTCTTTTTTTTTGCTGGTAGTTGGTGGTATTTACTTGGGTCAAAAAGGTTGGAAGAGTTTTGTCTGAAGAATTAGGGTTTGCTGGAGGGTATCGATATCTCTCAGTTGAGATGGAATGGGCTTATTTGCTGAAACTTAACGAACAATGTGCTGTTGAATATCTTGAAGAACTGCTGCTAAAGCTCTCTTTTTATTTTTTTATTTTTTGCCGGTGGTATTCACTTGGGTCAAAAAAGTTGGAAGATTTTGGGTCTGAAGAATTATGGTTTGCAGGATGTAACCGAAGAGTTGTGGTTTGAGATCTGGATGAAGTTCACTTCGTCATCATACATACCTTCTGCAGATGATAAAATCAATCAATTATGCCTCCGAACTAGTTGGGTCAACTGTATGAATCTTTATTCATTCTACTCTATTCAGGCACATTCCATTCCGATACTAAATAATTTATCTCGCGAGGATTTCTCTAACTCTCACACTTGTATCTAGATGAAATTGCTAATAAAGTGGACGTACCAGTCGTCTAACCAGAATAAAGAGATTCAGAATGAAAGGACTCATGATAAAGACTGGACCTAGTGTAACTAGAGTCTACAACTAACTGATGAGACGCGTAAGCAATCACTTTACCGTCCTGCATCAATAACACGCCTAGTGTAATACGCGAAGCGTTAAGCTAATCCCAACTGCTTGTATTGCTTATGTAGATACTTTCTTTCTATCTTTTTTTGTTAGTCACTCCATTGATCGGAAGAGGATTTTGGACGTTTGAGATAACTTTCCTCCATGTGATTTTAGGTCTACGTCGTTTCTCTTTATCACCTTCAATCATCATATTATCCGACTATTTGGTGCATAGAAGGTCCGCATGACATGGTCAGACATTTTTATGCGACCTCCATTTTCTTTCAGCTACTTTGCCTTCTGCTGAATGTGATCATTTCTAATTATGCTAGACCACTTCCATAGTTCCATCTTAATATCCACATTTCTAGTACATTCATCTTGTGATGTATTGGGCTTTAAAGACCAACGGATCCCGTATAAAATTGATGGTTTCACGAGTTCTCGTAGAACTTGTCTTTCAGTCTATTAGGGATCTTCCTATTGCATAGCGATTTTCCATTTCACTATCCTATTTTAATTCTGTCTGCTACATGTTTATCTGACATGTCACTTTTCTAGAAGATTGATAATTAGATTTCTGAATTATCTGCATTTAGCCACCACGATGGGGTCTCATCTCTTTATATTCATTCTTCATATGGGACAAAATTTACCGCGCATGTGTCTGCGTATCCTAAAACCCTCACTCTATTTAGTGTTTTTTCATAGTTCCAGCTTTTATTCGGCTCTCTTGCGAGTTTTATCAATTATTTCTTCAGTAGATTATATAAATGTATTGTTGGAGACTTATGCCATGTTGGAGTTAGCTTTCTACTAAAAATGAACTTGTTAAGAAAATAAGTTTTTGTGTCAACAAAATGATCATTTGGCTACTCAAACCCAAAAAGTTAGCTAATGAGGTGAGGATTGTTCGAGACCGTATAAGAAGACGACAACTCATTCCCTCAATGAATGTATGACATTCTAACGCCTCATGGCACTCCTGGGTTGGACATATGGAGCGTGGACAACATCAAGCCAACATTGGATAAACCAAGAATATAAATATGTTTGTCTCTGAGACTATATAAAGAAATAGATCTTGGGCCTAATTCAACCCCTATAGTTTTGGTTATGAGGTGAGGATTGTGCAAAGACCATATGAGGAGACGACAACCCATTCTCTCAACCACATCCATTTTCTCAAACAGTGTGGGGCACTCTAAACTTATGATGATAAAATTTGATGCCAGTATAATAAATTGTTGAAAAATTTCATGTTCTTCTTGGATTTATGACCAAGTAAGCCTCGAGTACTATAATTTTTCTTGTTTTTGCTTGATATTTTTGAAACCATGAACATGACATCGATAGTAAGTTAAATAATAGTCACTTCATCAAAAAAAAAAGAAAAAGAAGTTGAATAATAATCACTTCTCACCCGCTTTCCTTCTAGCCCCAAAAGGAAAAATAGCAAAAGGTAATATTCCAAAAGAGTGCAAAATGGAAATGACTGGAGGAGAAAATGAATGATAAGTCAACGAAGTTTGCCCCATTGAGGAGCATAGGAGACATACACTGTTACAGTTACCAGTTAACCATAAGTTTAATATTAAATCTATTTTTTGTTTTGTTTCATGTCTATTGCATGCGATGTATGCACAATCTTGAGTCAGTTTTACTCCCAGTAGTCCTTTACTGGAAAGGAAGGGATGGTAGTACGGTACTAACGCTGTTTTATTCAACTCCCAACTAGTCCGCTTATTGAAAAAAAGAGAGGAAAAATTCAAGTCCTAACTGGGAGCTTCTTTTGTGGATATCTATGTTTGCATCAAACTATGTTCGGTTAAGGATCTCTTCACCTTTTTGTTGCAACAATTTTGATTTCTCTACTGCTTTCGCCATGCAGTTAAAGAGGTTAGAGCTGAAGCTGAAGCAGTTCGCAGAGGTGGAGACCTTGTTAATGAAAGAATGTGAACAACTGGAGAGAACACGGCAACGCTTTGCTGCAGAACGTGCTCGGATGATGACAGTTCAACCTGGTTCAGTTCGAGTATCCCGACCAATGGGTGTGTCTGGTGCTGGTGCACCAGTGGTCAGTAACACAGGAAATAGTAGGCAACAAGTTGTTTCAGGTCCTCTACAACAAAGTTTTATTTCTGGATATGGAAACAACCAACCAATGCATCCCCACATGTCATTTATGCCGCAACAAGGGATGTATGGATTTGGCCCTCGGCTGCCTCTCTCAGCGATACACCCATCCTCTTCAACACCCGGTATGTTTAATGCTCCAGCAAGTTCCCAGCCTGCTCTCAGTCATTCAATGCTTAGACCTGTATCTGGGACAAAATCTGGTTTGGGTTGAGTGAAGAGAGTGGTTAAGCTTTGGATTTGCTTCAATTTATTGATCGGTGGTTCTCTTCAATTCCTCAATTATTGGGGTGAGAGAACAAATGAATTACAGTTGCATTGCTCTGTCAGACGGATTGAGACATTATTGAAGCCAATCGACTGAAGATGCAGCTCGGACTGACAGTGCACTGGCCTGATTACCCAAGCAGGAGTGCTCACATTGGTTGCTGCTTTATGCAGCTAAACTTATTTGTAGAAACAACTTGTGGTATATTTTGGTTTCTACTGTGAAATAACACTCTTTTGGCAACAAAAATATGAGACTAGGGATCTAGAGATGTAGTGTTGTGTAGTACAGGTAATGAAGATGGAGAAAACAGGGTAACTGGAGTCTTTAGGTACATGCCTTTTCGTGATCATAGAAGTTGTGTTCAAAATTGTTGTGTCAATCCTAGATTTGTAGTCGCTCTGTAACCAATTTCCTGAGTAATTTTAACTAAGTGCGGTTAAACTGCACCTGAGCTTCAAAAGGTAATCTCATCCAACTTTAAGTTGCTTTACCTACATTTCTACTCGTGTTATAACTGAGTACTGCTCGGTTTGATAACTGGGATAACAATTACTGCAGTCACCAACATTTGGACCAAGTTCTGGCCTTTTCTCCACTGATTTGTTTGTTTCATCAGGGAAAAAAAAAAGGAACCAAAACGGCACCTTTTCATATGTTACCTATTCAGTTTAGCGACGTTCATTATTGAGAAGGTAGAGTTATTGAACTCTTCTGATTACCCTGTATAAGATTATGAAATGTGTAATGAATTAGGGTGGTGTGGTTAGACACCAATAAAGTGTGAACTGTGTGATGCTGTCATATATGAAAAAGTCGAAATATCATAATTGAATTTGATTATAGAATTGTTATATGTCAGAATTTGTTGAATTTAGTAAGTTTGATTTTGGGAAATGAAATTGTTTCTGTTGTTAAAGTATTTTTGGCTCCTTTTACCAGATCACAAATGCATTTAGAAATACTTGGTTCTTGGTCAAATAAACTACCAAAATTCAATCATCACATTTCGAAGAGAGTATACATGATAAAAGTCTTGAGGAATGAACGATTAAAAGATGCAGATTTAATGGCTATATTGTTTACTAGTATGTCAAGGTGTGTGGTTCGACAATTTTGCTTCTCTATATAATAATTTTATTTAATAGTGTACATTTTAGTATAATATTTGTTTATTTTGCAAAAGTAGCCAAAGAAAAAATTTCAAACGTGACATAAGCAAGCAAAATTTCTGTTTGTTGCTCCACGGTCAACCTCTTGTAGGTACCACTTGAAGTCGTACTAGTTGACTACTAAACTGTACAATGGGTTCACAATTACGTTCTTCTGTTATGGTTCTTCAGACCTTTTTTTTCTCTCGCTATTTTCCCATCGTTAATGATTAAGGTTGATGTCGGCATCTCTGACTTTTATCAACTATGAAAATGTCTAGTTAGTCGCATTTGTCTATTGTTTTGTGTTTTTAAAATATTAAAAACAACGACAATAATTTCAAGTATATGATTCTTGAAAAAGAAATACGTAACCAAACAGTAAAAAATTTTGTTCAAAAGTCATGATATGATTCTTTAAGATGTCCATTCTCACTTGAAATCCGAAACATAATCAAGATTTAAGCTCTATATGTTAAGCATTTTATGTTTATGTTTATTTTAAAAGTTATTTACAGTTTATTTCAAGTTAAATATATTTTTTATAAATTGTGCATATTTGAATTATTGGGTTCAGATAAACTTGATACTGCTACCGTAAATCCATGAACGGTTGGGATTTTTGCCTCTATATTCGGTTTGAGGTCACAATCGAACCTATACCCACTTTGTAAAAAAAGTTTGCAAGCTTACCCAATTAGTTTAAAGCGAAAAATTGCACTTCAGATGCACTTAAGGTCAAATAGGTCTGAAATGCCAATAATTCTGAAGTAAAAAATTACACTTTTGATGCACTTAAGGCCAAAAGGTCTGAAGTGCAACAAACGTTTTCCTAACGAACTTGCTTTGCAATTAAGAAAAAGAACCTTAAGCAGTAGTAAAAAAATAAAATGCCACAACAGTTCCCTACTGTAAAACATCATAAACTACCTTAAAATATTTTCACAAACACCAGATAAAATCATTGTTACCTGAAGAAGAAGAAAAAGGAGGAGGAGGAGGAGGAAGGGGAGAAACAGGCCTGAAATTATTTAAATAGTGAATACAAGTTAAAATTTTTTTTTAAAGTAAATACAGGTCAAGTAGGAACGACCAAATAGGAGGTCCGTGCAATTTTTACCCTCTGATTGTAATTGGATACTACTACTAGAAAATGTAATCACTTTGGATACTGACAGGATCTTGTTCTTTCCATACTAATAAACTCTTTCTCGTGCCTTTGACAAAATTTCACAGGCTTGACTTGTATTCATTACAATCCTTATAAGTCATTGGAAGAACCAAAAAAAAAGAACTTTTGGTGATTATTTAAAGTGAATGATCCAATTCATTTCAAATTAGCTTTTATTATGATTTTAGAGAGGAGAAAAGAAAAAAAAAGAGAGGAGGAATAAGGGATTATTTCCGTTGAATGCTCAATGAAATTACCAAAAATTAAGTTGCAAACTCCCACTACCGGAAAAAAGGTTTTTCAGAGATGATATTATGTAGCGATGTCGCCGCCAAAAGTGATTTTTTACTCTCTTCGGTCCATAATAAGTAATTTTTTAGTTGTTTTCTACGGATTAAAAAATTCACCTTTTAACATTAATTAGTAGTAATGAAATTGACCATATTAACTTTTCCTATTTCTTCTCATAAATACTCCTAGCACATACTCCAATACTATTTACTCCAAGGGCAATGTAGGAAAAAAATAATTAATTCATTCTTAAAATCTGAAAAAAATCACTTATTTTCAATCATAAAAAAAGATTAAATAATCACTCGTTGTGAACCGGAAAGAGTATATTTTTGTTCTTCTTTTATGTATTTATATATTTGTGTGGCATTGAGACATGGACAGTGTGTGTTTTGAGTTTCTGGGGGAAAGATTGTCGGGCTGACTTAAAAGGTTATTTATTCGAAGAATCCGAGTTGTTTCATCACGCAATCGTTTTGCATTTATTGGATTAACAATAATTGGTAGTCAATCAATTTGATGGATACAATCATAAAATACTACTCCCTCCCGTTCATTTATTTTTTTAATTATTTTTACACATATTTAAGAATTCACCTTTTAACATTAATTAATAATAAAATTGATCATATTAACTTTAATTTATCATTAAAAATATAACAAATATTCCAAGGGCAACTTTATAAAAAAAAAGTTAATTCCTTTCCGACTTTTAAAAAAAAGTCAAATATTATGGGCCACAAAAACAAATTAAAAAATTTAAAGTGAATCGAAGGGAGTACTATGAGATATATATATGGACTTGAGATGATGTCTGAAACAATTTTTCTTTATTAGGAAAATATAATTCACATAAAGAAGTCCTTTAGAAAATTTGTTGCATCCCATATTATTGTCCTTATCAAAATGATTAAAAAAGAAAGTGGAATTCAGAAACTATATTTGCAAACAATATATTACTTGATAATATTAGCGAAATAATCCATTTGAAAGTGGAGTTTCTTATAATTTGCGTAAGGGGTAAAAATATTAAAAAGGTTAATATAGAATAAAAAGAGTTTGTTCAACTATGTAGAAACAATGATATTTTATATTATAGTTTTTCTCTTTGGTATTTATTTATTTATTTATTTGATGGACAGTGTGTATTTGACTTTCCAGTGGATGATTGTCGAACTGCCTTTAATGGTAGTTATTTCAGAGTCCAACTTGGTTAGTCATGCAATAATTCTCTCTCTCAGAATTTATTGGTAGTCAATCATTTTGATTAAAAAAAAAATAAAATAAAATATGAGATATGGACAGAAATTATGTCTCGACAATAGTATTTCTCAGTTAAGGAAAATATGAAAACGCCTGCAGAATTCCTTTAAAAAATATTTCTTCTTCTTTTCTTTTGTTAAATATTTTCTTTGTGGGGTCCACACTTATTGTATCTTTGTCCTTTCACTACTCAGAGAACCATCCATATGCAAAGAAAATGCTGTGATAATTAAAATAATAGTTATAACAAGCAATGGTCCATTTCTCCTATGACTATGAGCATATATTTTCATGTGAGATAGGTTAGTTATATGGCCCATTAGAAATGTTCTTTTAGTTATATAACTCTTTTTATGGAAAATTGGCAATATTGTATACGGTTAAAATCGAGCCCATCCGATTTTACTATTTGACCGAGGTCAGGGAGTTACATCGAGGGTCGACCCCGTAGAGGTTCAGACCAAAGCACGAGGACAAGGTACCGAGTTTGGAATTGGAGGTGCCTATCGAGATCGAGGCCAGCAGTGATCGAGACCAAATGAGGCAGACATCGAGCAAGACCGAAGATAACATGATAACAGAAAGGCGAGATATCCGTGACTGGTCGAAGATCTTGGCGGAAATCTCAGAACGGATCAAATCAGGAACGGCTAATTAGCTAATCATGAGATTTCCTTCTGTAATTAGAGTTATACCATAAGTAGAATTCCTCTACTATATAAAGGGGAATTTTAATCATTTATAGGATACATTGTTGATACATATCAAAGCAATATAACACTTTCTCTCCCGCATATACATTTGTGTTCATCAATTTACTTCTGCTTTATTCATAATTGTTCTAATATCGACCAGTACGAGGGCACTCTAGCTCGAGGACTGAATTACGTTTCAACACTGGTTTCTTTATCTTATTGTTTATTTCTATTACTAATCTTCATTTTATCAGTTGGTATTAGGTGAAATCACGTCTCCTTAAAACCATATTATAAGTTTAATTGTTATTCAATTTTAAGGATAAATAGTTTGGCGCCCACCATGGGGATAAGGATAATAGTGATTGGTTAATACTGATTCCGATAACACGCACTACTTTACGCTAGTTCTTGTAAGTGTTTTTGTTTTCAGGATAAACATGTCGGACTCACAAACAGCACCCACACATGGTGACAACAGCCTCGGACTTCACGGGGAAAATAAAAATATAGCCGCCCCAGGGATCGAGGTGCCTCAGGCTGATCTCGAGGGAGTAGAAATTGCAAATCCCGTCGATGTCAATTCACATATTGCCCTAAATGCAAATCTGGGCGTTGATCCCGAAGGTAGCGTACGCAGGGAAGGTCGATCAGGTGGTTGAGGTACGCAGGGCGGAGAAGATGGTGGAGTCAGCCTCCAATTGATTTTTGAAATGCTACAAGCTCAGCAAGCCGCTATAGCACAACTACAAAATCAGCACCGAGCACCAAGCAGGGTCGAACCCGAATCCTCACCAGAATATGTTCGTAGGGCCGAACCTATACCGGAGAGATCGAACGCCAACGAATCGGGGGCTGATCCCGCCATTATGAAAATGCTCGAGGAGCTCACTAAGCAGATTGAATCGGATGGAAAAGAAAATCGAGGAGAATCACAAAAAAGTAGAAACATACAACTCCCGGGTTGACCAAATACTGGGGGCACCGCCCATCCTCAAAGGTTTGGATTTGAAGAAATTCGTTCAGAAGCCTTTCCCTCCAAGTGCAGCTCTGAAGCCCATCCTGAAGAAATTCCGAATGCCATAAATTCTCAAGTACAACGGGACCACAGACCCTAATGAACATGTTACTTCTTATATATGCGCAATAAAGGGCAATGACTTAGAAAATGCTGAGATTGAATCCGTTCTACTGAAGAAATTTGTAGAAACTCTATCGAAATGAGCGATGATATGGTACCACAATTTGCCACCCAATTCCATCGATTCCTTCGCCATGCTTGCAGATTCCTTTGTGAAGGCACACGCCGGAGCAATAAAGGTTGCGACTAGGAAGTCAGACCTCTTTAAAGTGAAATAGAAAGATAATGAAATGTTAAGGGAATTCGTATCTCAATTCCAGATGGAATTCATGGACCTACCCCCGGTCACAGATGATTGGGTTGTTCAAGCCTTCACTCAAGGTTTGAACGAGCGAAGTTCGGTAGCATCACGATAGCTGAAGTAGAATTTAATTCAATTTCCAACGGTGACCTGGGCCGATGTGCATAATCGGTATCAGTCAAAGATTAGGGTCGAGGATGATCAATTGGGAACCCCTTCCGGTTCCGTATACCTAAACAGGCCCGTCAGCACAGTTCAAAGGGACATTGACAAAGAACCCCGATCGAATAAAGATTGGTCAACCATACAACACAGATCGCATAAACAACGGCCCAGAACATAATCTCGTTCAAAATGATTGAAGGAATGATCGAGGACAGAGTTATCGAGGCTCATGAGCAAAATTGGTTTCGATAAACATGTCGATCCCATAGAAGAACCACAATTATCAAAATACAACTTTAGCATCGACGTATCAGGTATTGTATCAGCCATTAGGAGAATAATGGATACTAGATGGCCCAGACCCCTACAGACCGATCCAGCCCAAAAGAACCCTAACCAAATATGCAAATAGCATGGTACCCATGGTCATAGAACCGAAGACTGCAGACAACTAAGGGAGGAGGTGGCCCGTCTATTCAACGAGGGTCACCTTCGAGAATGCTTGAGTGATCGAGCTAAAAATCACTTTAGAGACAAGGATGCAAACAGGAAAAATGAACAGGAAGAACCACAACACGTGATTCACGTGATCATTGGTGGGGTCGATATACCACAATGGCCTGTGTTCAAACGCACCAAGGTGTCGATCACCAGGGAGAAACAAACTCGAGACTATGTATCGGAAGGCACCTTGCCGTTCAATGACGAGGAAGCAGAGGGAATCTCATAAACCCACGATAATGCATTGGTAATCTCTATTCTTATGAATAAAAATCAGGTTAAACGTGTTTTAATTGATCTAGGGAGCTCGGCCAATATTATCTGATCAAGGGTCGTGGAGCAGCTCGGCCTACAGGATCAGATCGTGCTTGAAGATCGGGTTCTCAATGGTTTCAACATGGTGAGTGAGAAAACTAAATGTGAAATAATCCTACCAGTAAATGTAGCTGGTACTATTCAAGAAACCAAGTTCCATGTGATCGAGGCCGATATGAGATACAACGCCTTCTTGGAAGACCCTAGATTCACAACATGAGGACGGTCCCCTCAACCCTTCACCAAATGCTGAAATTCCCGAAGCCGGTTGGAGTAAAAATGGTGTATGGGGAATAACATGCTTCCAAAGAGATGTTCGCGGTCGCTGAAGTAATACCGGTATCGGTGCTTTCATCAACAAAGGGACCGAAGTTAAAAGAAAAGAAGGAGGCGAAATAGCAACCACAAGTACCAGCCTCGACCCAATCAGAGGAACGAGGGGCGGATGAGGATGTTGAACATTGAATTTCCCAATATTTCATAATTCCCGATGACTCCGACGCCACAAAATCAACGGTCTAAGAGCTGGAGCAAGTCATACTGATCGAGTACATACCCGAGCGAAAGGTATACTTGGGCAGGGGCGTAACCCTTGAGCTCAGGGAAAAATTCATTAAATTTCTTATCGATAATATGTATTAGTTTTCTTGGTCCCACTTGATATGAAACGGATCCCACTGGAGATCACTACCCACCGGTAAAGCAAAATAGAAGGCCCAGTCCGAAATTAAACATGCATTCGTCAAGGACGAGGCAAAAAAACTTCTCAAAATAGGATCCATTCGGGAAGTAAACATCCCAAATGGCTAGCAAACGTAGTCTTAATCCCTAAAAAAGGAAATAAACTTAGAATGTACGTATACTATAAGGATTTAAACAAAGCATGCCCTAAAGATTCCTTTCCTTTGATGAATATCGATCGCATGATCGATGCCACGACCGTCCACGAGATCCTTAGCTTTCTCGATGCCTACTCCGGGTACAATCAAATACAACTGAACCCGGAGGATTAGAAAAATACTTCGTTCATTACTAAGTACGTCACCTACTGTTATAACGTAATGTCGTTTGGACTAAAAAATGCTAGTGCTACTTATCAAAGCCTAGTAAATCGATTGTTCGAAGAACATATAGGTAAATCAATGGAGGTTTATATTGATGACATGCTAGTTAAGTCCCTGCGCGCATAGGCCTATTTGAAACTTTTGCAGGAGACCTTCGACATACTAAGGAAGTACAACATGAAACTCAACCCGGAGAAGTGCGCATTCAGGGTCAGTTCGCAAAAGTTCTTCGGTTTCATGGTATCGAATCGGGGCATAGAGATCAAACCCGATAAATTCAAGGCCATTGAATATATCACGATCATGGATAATATTAAGGTCGTACAAAGGTTAACAAGGCGTATAGCCGCCCTAAGCCGATTCATATCGAGGTCTTCAGACTGGAGTCAACGGTTCTTCTCACTGCTCAAAAAGAAGAACAATTTTGCATGGACCCCGGAATGACAACAAGTATTGGAGGAACTAAAACAATACCTCTCGAGCCCACCATTTCTTCATACTCCGAAAGCGGACGAGAAACTCTACTTATACTTAGCAGTCTCCAAAATCGCGATAGGTGGGGTCCTAGTTCGAGAAGAGCAAGGTACGCAATTTTCCTGTTTACTATGTTAGTTGAACCCTAGGTGAGGCCGAGACCTGATACCGACACTTAGAAAAATTAGCGCTTGCATTAATAAGCGCCTCTAGGAAATTAAAACCATATTTTCAATGTCACCCAATTTGTGTGGTGGCTACCTATCCCTTTGCAATATTTTGCATAAGCCTGAACTCTCGAGCCGATTGGCCAAATAGGCCGTCGAGATCAGCGGGTACGATATCGAGTATAAACCCCGAACGACCATCAAGTCTCAAATCTTGGCAGACTTCATGGCTGACTTTACGCCAGCCCTCGTACCCGAGGTCAAAAAGGAACTATTATTAAAATCGAGTACATCATAAGGGGTGTGGACCTTTTTTACAAACGTCGCTTCGAATGTAAAGGGGTCCGGGTTAGGCATCATTTTGAAGTTGCCCACAGGTAATACAATTAGACAGTCTACCAAAAATTCAAAAATGACTAACAATGAGACCGAGTATGAGACCATGATTGCAGGTCTCAAGCTAGTTAAAAAGTTTGGGAGCAAAGGTCATCGAGGACAAATGTGACTCCCTACTTGTGGTAAACCAAGTCAACAAAACTTTTGAGGCTCGAGAATATCGAATGCAGAGGTACTTGGACAAACTGCATGTGACTCTATATTAGTTTAAAGAATGGACCCTACAACATGTACCTCGAGAACAAAACAACGAGGCCGATGCCCTTGCAAATTTGGGGTTATCAGTCGAAGACGACAAGCTTAGCTCGGGGATTGTGGTAGAACTTTCAAGGTCAATAATCGAAGAAGGCCACACAAAAATAAGCTCCACAAGTTTTACATGGGATTGGAGGAATAAATATATCAAGTACCTAAAGAACGAGAAGCTTCCATCTTATCCTAAGGAATCGAGGACTCTACGTACGAAGGTCGTGCGATTCACATTGGCCGAGGATGGAACACTGTATAGAAGGATGTTCGTTGGACCATTGGCGATATGTTTGGGTCCAGGTTATACCGACTACGTCCTACAAGAAATTCACGAAGGCGCTTGCGGAAATCATTCAGGTGCTGAGTCATTGGTTCATAAAGTCATCAGAGCAGGATATTATTGGGTTGATATGAAAAAGGATACAAAGAAGTTTGTTCCAAAGTGCGACAAATGTCAAAGGTACGCGCCGATGATTCACCAACCCGAGGAGAAACTCCACTCAGTCTTATCCCCATGACCTTTCATGAAATGGGGAATGGACATCGTCGACCCTCTACCATCGGCCCCATGTACAACTAAATTCATTTTATTTATGACTGGATATTTCTCTAAGTCGGTTGAAGCACATGCCTTCGAGAAAGTTAGAGAAAAGGAAGTCATAGACATCATTTGGGACCACATTATATGTCGATTCGGGATGCCTGCTGAGATTGTCTGTGACAATGGGAAGCAATTCGTCGGTAATAAAGTGACAAAGTTTCTTGAAGACCACAAAATAAAAAGGATCATGTCAACGCCATATCATCCTAGTGGGAACGGACAGGACGAATCGACAAACAAGACCATCATTCAAAATCTAAAGAAAAGATTGACCGACGCTAAAGGAAAATGGAGAGAAATATTTCTCGAGGTACTTTGGGCGTACCCAAAAACATCAAAATCCAGTACGGGGGCAACACTGTTCTCCCTAGTGTATGGTGCCGAAGATTTGATCCCGGTCAAAGTCGGGGAACCTAGCTTCAGGTTTCGGTATGCAACAGAAGAGTCAAATCATGAGGCTATGAATACAAGCCTCGAATTTCTAGATGAAAGGCAGGAAGACGCCCTCGTTTGAATGGCCACACATAAACAACAGATCGAAAGGTATTACAATGGAAGAGCCAATCTTCGACACTTTAAAATCAGGGACCTTGTTTTGAGAATGGTGACTCTCAATACTCGAGACCCAAAGGAAGGAAAACTTGGCCGACTTATCCTAAATATCTAGGAAAAGGATCTTACAAACTTGTCAAGATAGACGGCGAGCAATTACCATATAATTGGAACATATCACTCCTCAAATGATATTACTGCTAAGGTATGACCTTCTCCATTTTCGTTTATATTTTATACTAACCAATTGCAGGTATTCAATCGAAGACATCGAGGGATTCTTCAACACGAAGTCCTTAGGTCTGAAACCACGCGTTCCACTCTTTTTCCCTTAGACCGATTATTTTCTCAAATGGGTTTTTACAACGAGGTTTTTAATGAGGCACCCATTGTTCCTGCTAACTTAGAGTAATTCATCAGTATCCAAGGCTTCTTTACAATTAACCTCGAATACTGGGGGGCATCACCCACTAATGTTATAAGGAAAGTACTTCGTGCCAACAGGGTCTAGATAGGTTAGTTTTGTAAGGGTCAAACGGTCGAACGAACCGTGCCCATGTAGATTACTTGATCCCTAAAGTCAAACACGTACGCATGTATATTCTATTGAAAGAAGTATTTTTCCTTGCCAGATATTTCATGCCTTAGAAAAATTTTTACTTTACAATTTTGTACTTGCGATCTATTGTGGAATGTGGCTTAAGGGTCGATCACAACTAAAGTTCGAAAAATTGACCCTGCACTCGGGGACTACCATCCAAAAAATTGACATGATCAAATTACTAAAACCTCGAGAACGTAAGACCTTAAAAAGGCAACCCTCAATTTTATAGGCCACGACCACCCCACTTGGAAACTGATGCTTCGAACAAGTTAGAAGTTTAACAGGAACGAGCCCACGAGGCAAATCCCAAGATAAAGGCTACGACCAAATTAAAAAAGTTCGAAGACGTTCGATTTTCGTTATAAAACAGGCCTTCGAATATTTGCATAAACCGGTTAAAAAAAGGCTACCCTCGGCTGAATTACTAAAGGTTTCAATAATACCGACCCTCGAAAACCCTAATGGGTACAAAGTTGTTCGAACTCTCGAACAAATTAGTTATTTTATGCTAAAGCATTATGAAACAAAGGGTCTCAATAATATCGACCCTCGAAAACACTAATGGGTACAAAGTCGTTCAACCCTTAAAATAAATTCTTTATTTTATGCTAAGGCATTACAAAACAAAGGGTATCGATAATATGGATCCTTGAAAACCCTAATAGGTACAAAGTCGTTCGAATTCTTGAACAAATTCTTTATTTTATGCTAAGGTATTATGAAATAAAGGGTCTCGATAATTTCGACCCTAGAAAACCCTAATGTATACAGAATCTTTCTAAATCTCGAGCAAATTACTCATTTCATGCTAAAGCATATCAGATTTTATATGATTAAATAATAAAATATTCAAGCCGAAGAGGGAGAAAATCCATTCTTTTTACTACGGCCATATCAACCTAATTTAAGAGCTCAAGGGCCATTTTATTTCTGAGTTAGAGAAATCATCCTCACTCAACTAAAACCTAAGGGTCACCCTCCTTCGAGTTCGAGCAAGTACTCACTCGATTATAAAGACTGCACTAGTCTGACTTCGGTCAAATTGCCTAAGTTCCAAACTTGTGAACAAAATCCTCATGAGGCATGAATGAAACAAAATTTTCATAAGTCACGAACGAAAAAGAATTTTTACAAGGCAGGCAATGAAACAAATACAAGTCAGATATAAAAGAGATCTTTTATATATGTGAAGATATTTACAAGGACTGATCAGGGTCCTACACAAGAGATCAAAAAAAAAAAAATCCTAAGGTTCCTAACTATACTCGGGGCAACTTCTTCTCCATCATGCCCCCCCCGCTCTTGGTGTCATCATCATCTTGATTGGAGGAGGCTAGTGACTTAGCATCTTCTTTGTGCTCTTTGGCATTTTGTATCTCATCAGTGAGATCAAAACCCCGAGCATGGATCTCCTCGAGAGTCTCTCTCCGAGATTGGCACTTGGCGAGTTCGGCAACCCACTATGACCGAGTTTGGGCGGCCTCGACAACTTCTCTTGCTTGGGCTTGAGAAACTTCAGCATCGGATCGGTAGACGGCCACGGTCGCCTCCGTATTGGCCTTAACCTTTTTCGCCTCAGATTTGGCCTTAGCAAGTTTGGTGGCCAACCGAGCCTCGAGCTCCTCTATTTTCTTTGCCTGAGTCGAGCTCTTCTTCTTCTTCATACCTCGAAGCTGACTTTCAGCCGATGAAAATTGGGCTCGAGAAGCTTCCTTCTTTGAAGCAAGGCGGTCCATATATTCTTTCCACCACAAGGTCTCCGCCTTCATCATATTGACCTTCTCCCGGAACTGCTCGATCCTCTCGACCTTCTGCTGAACCTGTGAGATTGAAGTGTTAGCCATTGTCCCCGAACTGATGCCATGAACTTCTAAGATTTTCATTACCTGCTCAATCCGGTCGGTCTATTCTTTGTAAGTTGTGGCCAACTCGGCTCGGAGGTACTTGACCTCCTCTTCTTTTTGCCCGCATAGAAGTTTAAGGGAAATTCTCTTCTCCGAGAGCCCTTGAAGGTCGTCCTCACATCGGCTCATCTTTGCTCGGGATTTGGAAAACGCCTCCTGATGGAATGCAAAGGCCTATACGGAAAGAAGAAAGGAAATTAGACACGAAAAGAAGAATAAACATAAGTGAGATGTAAACGAGGGGAGTTGAGGCTTACCCGATTAAGGACTTGTTGAGCCTCATCGAATAGACTCGATGCTTCACCCAGGCTGGTAGCTTTTTTGACCCCAATAAAGTAACCACGAAAGGGGTCCTCCCCGCCGTGGGCTTCGTCTACATCGGGAGTCCTTATAGCTTGGGCCTCCCAAATGGCCTCCTCAGAAAATGCAGGAAGATTTGGCGAGTCTCCAATTTCTGTTGCGCCAAGTGGGTCTCTTGGGGCGTTCTCTTCACTTAGAAGGGCCTCGGAGCCGGCCCTTTCATAAATACCCGCCGTTTGCTCATTTTGGTGGGAGGCATCTTCAATATTCGATAACTCGGGGACTTTGCCCGAGTCTTTTTATAGGACCCCTTCGGCTCGAGGCGGGATCTCTTCAACCCCCACCAACTCAGTGGCATTTGGTGCCTCGGTGTTCCTCTTCACTCGGGCCGCCAGTTCGGAGCCGTCTTCTTTATCTTCTTCTTCCTCTCTTAGCCGCTGAAGTACGTACGCAGGCAGGGCGACGGTGTTATTCTGCAACTTACGAGCCAAATTTTTCTTGGGCTTGTGACCTTCGTAGGTTGAGGACCTTTTCCTCTATTTATCCTTCGCCAGTTTGGGGACCGGGGTCGCAGTTTCCTCCTCACCAGACGGGGGCCTCATGACCGTATCTTTGCCCAGGCCTGTATACAAGAAAATTGAGTTAGTATTAGAAGAGCATCTTGGTCAAGCCTCTATACACATGAAAGAAAACTTACCATGATTTTTGGCCTCCCGTCGAACCTTTGCTAAATCGCGCCATGAGCTCTCATCGTACGAAGAAGTCGAGGACAGGTCCCGAACCCAGTTCTCGAGGTATGGAATTGCACCGGGCATCCAAGCAACCGCTACATCATGAAAAAAGATATCGATGAGAAAAAACAAAGGGATTAAAACAATAAATGGAAGCTAAAAGTGGGATTGTACTTGCGCTTCATATTTCATTTCTCGGGAAATAGAATCTTCTCGGCCGAGATTAGATCAGAAGTCCTAACTCGAACGAACCGGCCTATCCATCCTCGATCCTTGTCCTCATATGTGCTCGAGAATAGCACGGTGGTAGCCTGACGCTAAAGTTTTATTAATCCATCTCGATAGAGACGGGGGCTGTACAACCTGATAAGGTGATCGAGGGTGAAAGACATCCCCTTGACGTTGCTCGCAAAAAATCGAAGCAGAATAACAATTTGCCAAAAAGAGGGATGGATTTGGCCCACAGTTATCTCATACTTACGGCAGAAATTGACGATAATAGGATCTATGGGGCCTTGCATGAAAGGGTAAGTGTAAACACTCAGAAACCCTTCCACATGGGTAGTGATGTCTTCTTCAGGGGCCGGAATTACCATCCTTTTGCCTTTCCTGTTGCAGTCTTTCTTCATCTGCTTGAGGAAGTTCTCAATCATCAAGCATATATTCCTCGAACCTGGTTCACATCGACCAGGGGCCGACGAAGTCTTCTCGATATTAAAGTCGGAAGTAAGGACGCACCCCTCGGGAACGCACTCCTCAGGGCGCGGCTCCACCGGTGTTTTGTCGCCGGTCGGCCGCGATGAAGAAGCATTTTCCTTCTGGGGAACAGTTTTTGACGTTTTCGCCATTTGGATTTGAAGTTAAAGATAGATGAAGATAATCTTCTAAGAAAAGGATAGCAGTGAAAATCGTAAATTTGCAGATGAAGAACTTAGAAATGCTTTGGAGATTAGAGAAGGTTGAAGGTAAAGTTTGAAAGAGTGTAAAAAAAGGCCTATTTATTGGATTCACGGCGATGGTTCAAAAGCACTAGTGGCCGACCACCAACTGACACACATTAATAACTCTGGGAACTGTATAGACGGGATGTTTCGGCCACTTCCGTCGCTTACGTCACGAGGGTGACGTCATGACAGGTTGAGGTAAAAATCGAAGGCACAATTCGTTTCTTGTCATTTCACTCCAAAAAATGAGGGAACTATCTGTATACGGTTAAAACCGGGTCCACTTGATTTTACTATTTGACTGATGCCAGGGAGTTGCATCGAGGGTCGGCCCCGTAGTGGTTCAGACTAAAGCACGAGGACAAAGTACCGAGTTTGGAATTCGAGGTACCTGTCGAGATCGAGGCCAGTAGCGGTCGAGACCAAATGAGGCAGACATCGAGCAAGATCGAAGATAGCATGATAACAGAAATACGATATATCCATTATTGGTCGAAGATCGTGGCGGAAATCTCGGAACAGATCAAATCAGGAACGACTAATTAGCTAATCATGAGATTTTCTTCTGTAATTAGAGTTATACCATAAGTAGAATTCCTCTACTATGTAAAGGGGAGTTCTAATCATTTGTAGGACACATTGTTGACACATATCAAAGCAATATAACACTCTCTCTCCCGCTTATACATTCGTGTTAATCAATTTACTTCTGCTTTATTCATAAATGTTCTAATATCGACCAGTTCGAGGGCACTCTAGCTCGAGGGCTTAATTACGTTTCAACACTGGTTTGCTCTATCTTATTGTTAATTTCTATTAGTAATCTTCATATTTATCAGTTGGTATTAGGTGAAATCACCTGTTCTTGAAACCACATTATAAGTTTAATTTGTATCCAATTTTAAGGGTAAACAAATATAATATAAGAAATTGATAATATTAAATACATGAAATCGTTGTAGGATTAATTTTTCTATTTACATTGTAATTGGTCATATGAGATTATATTCTCCACGTTTGCATGTGAAATTATTTTAAATGAGTCATTTTTCAGTTAGATGTTAAGTAAGTTCTAACAAAAATAAGTGAATCATCTTCTTTGATTCAAATACATTTGTAATGATTTTTTTTTTAAAAACTCTTCTAACCATAACTTTAAAGATTTTAATTTCATAATTGCAGATTTATCTTTTTCTTGTTAAATAAATTTACTTTTCACCTATCAAAGAAAAAAGGCCTCAAAATTACTCTTTTTTTTTCCTTTCTACCAAACTAAATGTTGGCTTTTTAGGAGCAGGTTCGAGATATTTGATAAATAGGAAAAGTAAAACATCCCCTCTCGGCTTTCTTTTATTTTTAGTTGGCAACAATATATTTTCTAAATCTTAACTACTTTAACTATATTGGTTTACTCGTGTCTCCCACCCTAATCCCCAAGTAAGAGAGATAATTAAACGGTCCTCGTTTAATTTTAACCTTGTACAGAATGTCCAATCTTTTGAGTTTCAACCTAACAAAAATAATACTGTATACGGTCGATATCGGAGTCCGATATCGAGGCTTCTATGGCATGTTAGGTCCGATCTCGAGAGGCTCGAAGTAGAGCCTGAAGTTCGACCTCGAAGTGCATATTTTGAGGAAGTAGGTCGAACCGTCGAAGGCCCCTCACGGCCTACCTCGGAGCAATCTATAATCGATGACCGTCATGGAAAGACGGGAATTTCCCAAGAACACGTGGTTAGAACTGATAATGTCTGCAAAGATAGTATAAGTCCGTACAAGGCCGTTATACAGCTGTACTAATAATATTTCTCTGTCATAATTAGACATATACTATGTTGGGATTCACCCCTCCAATATAAAGGGAACCTCAATCATTCTTGAAAAGCAACATTGGACTGCAATAGAACATTCTTTGCTTTTTCGTGTTCAACACCGTCTCTCAGCTTTATTGCTCATTATTTAGTATTCTTCATTTATTATCCGACCTCGAGGCCCCCGATTCCAGTGAGCTCGATGCCCCAGTCTTGTGACAACTTTGGTTTGCTTATCTTATTTTCCTTACTTACATTCATTACTTCTTGATTATTAACTAGTAATGAAATAAATCAAATATTTTTAGAACCATAAATCAAATATAATTGTTAAAACTATTTTTAAAGTAAACAAATACAATAAATTGTCAAACAATAGCCATTAACTAAAAGGAAATAATTTGTGAATTTAGCAGCATCAACTTGCGACTTCTCACAAAGTTAAAGACCGCAAAATATAAATTATAGTCCATAAAAGAGTAGGTCGATTTTCAAACGCTGAGCTAATTAAATATCTTGAACTTGGAGTTTAGGTCACGGAATTTATGAAAATTATTTAAGAAAGTTACACTTTTTTTTGTTTGTAACTGAAAAGCCTCTCTATTTTGTCCATTGTAACGAAAAATTTACTTTCTTTTACATATTATTAAAAGTCACCTTATACTTTGAGAGGATATTTCCGTGTTGATGTGGCATTTTTTCAATCCAACCATTTAAAATAAAGTGACTTTGATAGATAATTTTTATTAGTTTAGTGACCTTATGAGAAATGAAACACCTTAAATTTACAATTTACAAATTCTTTAAATGTTTAAAAGATTTGGAGATATATTATAAATTTCAGTTAATGACTAGTTGAGGTAGGCGTGCGGTGGGTACATGAACAGTTCAACACCTACCGATTTCACTTTACAAAAGCAAGTACAAATTGTCATTTTTGTGAACTTAAGTATAGTCATTTTCAACTGCTTTTTAAGTGGGTATAGAATTCTTGAAAATTGCATTTATCTCGGGACTCGCCATAGATTTTACCAAAATAAATTTAAATTCTATTTGATAAATATATGTTTGATCATAAATTTTATCTCTATCTTGGCAAAATTTCAAATTTCAAATCCAAAAATTAGCTGGGCCAAATCCCTAATAATACACATATTTTTCAAAAATAAATTTAAGAAATATATTTTGATAATATATGTCCAAACATATTTTTATTTTCAAGCCAAACTTCACCCAAAATAGATTTTTTAAAATAAATTTGAGAATGTATTCACCTGCAGTTTCAGTTTGAATGGATAACTACTCGTCAAACATTTCTGCTGTACCAATCTTGAATACTTTTTGACTGATTTTGGGGCTGCTCTGGTACAAATCATATCTTCAAGGGCCCTTTCTGAATTAAATATTCTTTCTGATATGTATCAGAGTTCTTTCGAAAGTATAAAGAAATATTTAATAATAAAAATTGAACATAAATCTTTAAAACCAAAGTTCGTAAAAAGATTTAATATTATCCAGTGGTATTTGTGCATTTTGTTTCCTTTTTTCAGAAACGAATTTCAGATTTGTGCTCCATCCCATCTATAACAAAAGAAGTTTCGTTTGGCGCATGGCAAATTGTGCTAGCGTGCACACTAAATTAGGTACAGTCAGATCTCTCTATATTATTTTTATATAATAATTATTTATTATAAAAATTAAAATATTTTTAAAATTAATTTTTATATTATATTATAATATATGTCCCCTGGACTAGCTATAGCAGATAAAAAATATCGAACAAACAATGTGTGATTGAAATATTTGACTGTAGCTTATTTTTTATTCTTTATATTACAAATATTCCTTATTCTCATTTTCGGCTTCTTCATAGGCATTTTCAAAATATCTTGTTAAAGTTAGAGAAAGAGTAGTCAAAGTTGAAAAAGAATATTGAAATCGGAATTGTACTACGCAGGGTGTCGCGATAAAATCTATCTACGTTAATTAGAAGTTTCTTTTTCGAACTCTGAAAATGAAAAAAATTATTAGTACAAAGTGATTTTCTCTTAAATGAACTTTATACCATGCTAATTTGGATAATTAGAGGTCTTAATAGTTCGTTTCGGTCAGTTATTTTATAAAATTTATACCATATCAATTTTTCAGTTATTCTATTATGTATACCTAAAATTAGACTTTTCGAAACTGTCTCAATCATGTCGATTTCTCTTCGGTATCGGTACGGTTCGGTTAATTTTCGGTATTTTTGTTAAATATCATATAAAAGTCAGTAGTAGAAGTAGAATGCAAAAATATACATACATTTATAGCACTTAGCAAAATTCTCTAGAAATTTTTGCTGTTTAAAAGGTGATAAATTAAGAAAACATGAAAGATAGCCAGAGTATAGATCCATCAACTATTATATAGCATCGTAAAAGAAACTAAAACAAAGACAAATAAAATATAAATCACACGAGTGAAAAGATACTAATCAAGTTAGAACTCGTGAATAAAGTCTATAAAAGATTAAATATTCAAAAACATAAATCTAAACCATACAAAAAGAACCATATTCGATATATTGTAGTTTGCTACTTATAATCACTAAAATACCTTATGTCTTGCTAGTGAATATTTTGGAAACAATTTAGTTCCAATAAGTTTGGGAATTACAATTTTGAGTTTTAATTTCTTGTTGGTTTGTAACAATTTCCATAATTCCAACGCCCAAAGAAAAATTTAATGCTTTATTATTTTTAAACTTAATATATAAATATAATTTTCACATGTAAATTTATTCGATACGGTTCGGTATTTTCGATTTATTTTCATAAAATTAAAAAATTACTCTAATTATTGGTACAATTATAGATTTATATAAAACCTACAATTTTATTAAAAGAAACCTAAAAATCAATTTGTTACATTATGGTTCGATTGATTTATTCCGTTTTTAAATATTCATTGACACCCCAATCTGGATTAGTCTTATTAAAAAGTTCTGAATACTAGATTGTTATACACACAAAGAAGAAGAAGAGGAAGTGTGTATGTGTGTGTGTACCCTAAAATTTAGATAACAATTAAACTTATATTGTGGTTTTAAGGTTATGTGATTTCACTCAACACTAATTGATAAATATGAATATGAATGACAAAATTGAATCGTAAATAAAGCAAACCAGTGTTCGGACAGAGCTTCAGCCCTCGAGTCGAAGTACTCTCGAACCGATAAGTATAAGAACAATAGAAAAATAGAGTAAACTGATGAACAATAATGTAAGCGAGAAAAAGATGATTGTATTGCTATAATTTTTGTGAATAATGGTGCCTTACAAACGATTAGAACTCCTTTTTACATAACACAGAAATTTTACTTATGGTATAACTCTAATTACATAAGAAAATCACATAATTGCTAATTAACCGCTTCTGACTTGATCAGTTCCGAGATTTACGCCATGATCTTTGACCAGTCACGGATGTCTCGCTCTTCCGTTATTAAGTCATCTCCGATATTACTCGGTGTCTGTCTCTCTTGACTTCGATTGCTACCAACCTCGATCTCAAAAGAGACTTCAATCTCGAACTCGATGCCTCGGCTTCATGATTTAGCCGAAGCCGACCTTCGTTGCAATATTTCAATCTCGATCAAATAGTAAAATCGGGTGGCCCTGATTTACAACCGTATACAGATAGTCCCCTCAGGTTTTGGAGTATAATGACAAGAAACGAATTGATCCTTCGATTTTTTTGACCTCGATAAACCTGATGTCATCCTGTGACGTAAGCGATGAAAGTGACCGAAACATTCCATCGGTACAGTTCTCCAAACCATTAATGAGCGTCAGTTGGCGGTCAACCACTAGTGTTGTTGAACCGTCGCTGTAAATCCATAAATAGGCCTTCTCCTCACTAAATCAAACTTTACTTTCACTTTCTTCTAATCTTCTAAGTCTTTACCTCTCTCAAGTTCTTATCTTCTATTAATCTTCAAGTTTCACCGCCAGTCTTCAAACACCAAATCTTACTACTTTCCCTTTTCTTCAACTCATAAAAATGGCGAAAACATCTAAAACAGTTCCTCAAAAGGAGAAAGCTTCTTTTTCACGGCCGGCCAATGACAAAACGCCGGTGGATCCATTCCCTGAGGAGTGTGTTCCTGGCCCCTGTATCCTTACATCTGATTTTAAGATCGAGAAACCTACCTCGGTCCCTAGTCGATGCTAGCATGTGTTGAGGTACATCTGCTCGGTAACTGTGGGGTACCTCGAGCAGATTAAGAGGGACTGCAACTGGGGGGATAAATTGATCTCAATTCCATCCCTTGAAGAAAGCATTACTATCACGTGGAAGGGTACCTGAGTTTTTACACTTACCCTTTCAAGCTGGGCCCTCTCGACCATGTCATCATTGACTTTTGCCGTCAATACCAGGTGACCTTAGGCCAGATCCATACTTCCTTTTGGTGAATAATCATCATCTCCGGTTCTTCACGAGCAAAGCCGAGGGGATGCCATTCACCCTTGATCACCTCATTAGGTTGTACAACCCTTGTATCTTTCGAGGGTTGCTCAAACTCCAATGTCAGGCAACCAAGGTATTGTTCTCGAGCATCGATGAGGACAAAGATCAATACTGGATGCGTAGATTTGTTCGAGTGAGGACCTCCGATCTCATCCCAGCGGAGAAGATGGCATTTCCTGAGAAATGGAACACGAAGCGTAAATATTACTTCACTTGTTAATTTCCATGCTTTATTTCGTTGCTCTGCTCTATTAATGCCTTCTTTTATCATGCAACGGTTGCTTGGATATCCCGTGCGATCCCCAACCTCGAGAGTTGGGTCCAAAATCTGGCCTCGACCTCCACCTACACTGAGCGCTATTGGCGCGATTTGGAAAAAGGCCGGTGGGAGGCAAAAAACCATGGTAAGATTCCTTTTTTACATATCTGATGATTTGATAACATCTCTTTATACTTATCCAACTACCTTGTGTGCAAGCCTGAGCAAGGATGCAGCTATGAGGCCTCCGTCTGGTGAGGAGGAGGCTTCGACTCCGGTTCCAAAATTGGCGAAAGATAGCAAGAGGAAAAGGGGTCCGACTTTTGAGGTCCCAAAGCCCAAAAAGAAGAAGAGCTCAATTAGCAAATCAAGGATAGATACTGCTAGCCTCCCTCCCCATGTAGTTCAGGAGCTAAGGGAGGAAGAAGAAGAAGATGAAGATGGTGGCTCGGTGCTAGTGACCCGAGCGAGAAAAAAAATCGAGGCCTTCAAGGTCGTTGAATTGGAGGTGGTTGGCGAGGACCCACCTCATGCTGAGGAGGCCTTGGAGAAGGAATTAGGCAAAGTCCTCGAATTGCGTGAGATCGAGGCTACTTCCCGTCAAACGGAGAGCACGTCCGAGGGGAACGGTCCTGAAACCCCTCAAGCTGGAATGAACGCCCCGAGTGACTCGCTCGGGGCAATGAAATCAATTCATTCGCCAACCCTTCCTACCTTTTTCGAAGAGGCTATATGGGATGCTTAAGCTCTAAGGACCCCCGAAGTAGGCGGAGTCCCCGGTGAGAAGGATCCCTTTCGAGATTGCTTTACCAGGGTTGAGGATGCTTCTGACCTGGATGACACGTCCAACCTCTTCAAAGAGGCCCAACGACTCCTGGAACATGTACGTTTTAGTTCTTTTGTTGATGTAGCATTCTTCTGTTTGTTGTCTAACTCCCTTCCTTTTCTATACATGCTTTCTCCATGTACCTAGCTGAATTGAGCCAGTGCGAGGCCGATCTCCAAAGGCTTTTGGAGGATAGGAATGCCCTCAATTTCCACTGTGGGAAAACGGATGAAGAGATTAAAAACCTCCAAGCCAAACTATCTAAGGTTCACAAGGAGCAAACCGAGCTGATCAAGCAGGTAATGATACTCTTGAACAGAGGCTAATGTTTCGATTTTGCAGCTGCAACAAAAGATCGAGAGGATCGAGCTGTTCCAATAGGAGGAAAATCAGGTGAGGGCGGAGTCTTACGGGTGGAAAGAAAGCATGGACCGCCTTGCTGCAGAGAAAGAGATTGCTCTAGCCCGGTTGTCATTGATCGAAGCCCAGATTCGAGGTATGAAGGAAAAGAGCTTGACTCGGTCGAAGAAGATAGAGGATATCGAGGTTCAGTTGGCTTCTGAACTTGCAAAGTCTCAAGCTGAGGCCAAAAAAGCAAAATCCGAGGTTGATAAGATGGTGGCCATTTACCGGGACGCCGCTGAGGCCGCTCAAGTCCAAGTGAGGGAGGCTGCGGATAATGATCAAATTCGAGCACATTGGATCGCCGAACTTACTAAATTCCAATATCGGAGAGAGACCTTCGAGGAGATCCACGCTCGAGGTTTCAATTTTTCTGAGAAAATAGCGAAGGCAAAAGAGCATGAAGCTGATGCTAGATTATTGGCCTCTTATGATGACGACAATGATGGCGATGATGATAATGATGATGGAAGCAAGAGTGGGTCCGAAAATGGTGATGAACCCGAGGAAGAAGCTTCCCCCGAGGAAAGAACTGCCCCCGAGAATAGCTAGGGGCTTTTTTATTTTTCCTTTTTTTCTTTTTCTTTCTGTGTAGGACCCTGATTGGTCTTTTGTAAACACTTTTGTATATATGAAATATTCCCTTTCTGAACTTTGTCTCGATCCTTTGTGAAAATTTTGATATACTTCATGTCTTGTGAAAATTTTGATGTATTTTATGCCTTGTGAGAATTTGTTTGTAAATTCGGAACTTAGGCAACTTAGCCGAAGTCAGACTGATATAGTATTTGTAGTCGAGTGAGCACTTGCTCGAACTCGAAGTAGTAAAACCCTTAGGTTTTAGTTGATTGGGGATGAACTCTCGAACTCAAAAAATATAATGGCCCTTAGGCTCCTTAATCGGGCCGATATGACCTCAAAAGAATGGATTTTCCCTTTTCGGCTTAAAAAGTTAATCATATAAGAATTTGTTATGCCTTAGCACAAAGTAAGTTTGTACCCGTGAGTTTCTTCGGGGTTTTAATGTTATCGAAACCCATTGCTTTTTTGTGACTTAGCACAAGTTCGTTCAACATTAAATTGTTCGAAGGTTCGAACAGTTCGATACCCCTTAAGGTTTTTCGAAGGCTAACGTTATCGAAGCCCTTTGGTTATTTTGGAGAGAGTATCCTTTTTAACCGATTTATAAAAGAATTCGAAGGCCTATTTTTATTGCGGAATTCAGATATCTTCAAATCGCGCTAGTTTGATCGTAGCCTTGGGATTTGCCTCTTGGGCTTATTTTCCTAATTATACTTCGAGCTTGTTCGAAGCGTCAGTCCCCGAGTGGGGTGGACTTGGACTATTAAATTGAGGATTCCCTTTTTTGAGGTCTTACGGTCTCGAAGTTTAGTAATTCGAACATATCAATTTTCGGACGGCAGTCCCCGAGTACGGGGTTAATTGTTCGAGCTTTAGTTGCGATCGGCCCTTGAGCCAGTTTTCGCAATACATCACAAGTATGAAATTGTAAGGAATAAATTTCACTAGGGCCTGGAACATCTGGTAATAAGGAAAAATAATTTTTTTGATAGATCATACATGCGTACATATTTTGCCACTAGGGCTTGAGTAATCTACATGGACACGGTTCATTCGACCATTTGGCCCTTTATAAAATTTACCTATCGAGACCCTGTTGACACGAAGTATTTTCCTTGAATATATAATATCCGAGGGTGATGGCCTCCAGTATTCGAGGTTGATTGTAAATAAGCCTTTAATTTAACACGAACAATTGTTGCCTCGTTAAAAACTTTGCCGGAAAAACCTATTTGAGACAAAAGTCGGCCGAAGGGAAAAAGGGTGCAACACGTGCTTTCTGACCTAAGGACTTCATGCTTGGAGGAAAATTTGATGCCTTTGGTCGAACACCTCCAACAAGTTAGTATAAAACATAAATGAAAAAGGAGAAAGTCATACCTTAACAATAATATCGTTTGAGGAGTGATATGTTCCAATTCTCGTTCACGTGCCAAGCTTGTAGGATCCCTTTCCAATGATATTGAGGACCTGATACGGTTCTTCCCAATTTAGGCTGAGTTTTCCTTCATTTAGGTCTCGAGTATTGAGGGTGACTTTTCTCAGAACTAAGTCCCCGATTCTGAAATGGCGAAGATTGGCTCTTCGATTGTTGTACCTTTCAATACGCTTCTTTTGTGCGGCCATTAGAACGAGGGCGGCTTCCCATTTTTCATCCATTAATTTGAGGCTTGTATTCATAGCCTCGTGATTTGATTCTTCCGTTGTGTATCGAATCCTGGCACTAGGCTCCCCGACCTCGACCGTGATCAAGGCTTCGACACCATATAACAAGGAGAACGATGTTTCCCCCGTACTGGATTTCGACGTTGTTCGATACACCCAAAGGACTTCGGGCAAAATTTCTCTCCATTTTCCTTTAGCGTCGTTCAATATTTTCTTTAGATTCTGAATGGTGGTCTTGTTTGTTGACTCAGCCTGTCCGTTCCCACTAGGATGGTACAACGTCGAGAAGATCCTTTTTATTTTGTGATTTTCGAGAAACTTTGTTATCTTCTGCCGATGAATTGTTTTCCATTGTCGTATACGGCTTTGGAAGGTATTCCGAACCGGCATATGATGTGATCCCAGATGAAGTCTATAACTTCTTTTTCTCTCACTTTCTCGAAGGCATGTGCTTCAACCCATTTAGAGAAATAGCCAGTCATAAATAAAATAAATTTAGCTTTACTTGGGGCCAATGGTAGAGGGCCGACGCTGTCCATTCCCCATTTGATGAACGACCATGGGGATAAGACTGAATGAAGCTGCTCCCTGGGCTGGTGGATCATCGGCGCATGCCTTTGGCACTTATCACATTTTCGAACAAATTCCTTTGTATCTTTTTCCATATTGTCCGAATAATATTCCGCTCTGATGACTTTATGAACCAGTGATTCGGCACCGGAATGGTTTCCACAAGTACCCTCATGAATTTCTCATAGGACGTAGTCGGTGTCTCCCGGTCCCAAACATACTGCCAATAGTCCATCCAACATTCTTCTGTATAAAGTTCCATCTTTGGCAGAGTGAATCGTGCAGCCTTTGTTTCTAGAGTCCTCGATTCCTTAGGGTCCAATGGGAGTTTTCCGCTTTTCAAATACTCGATGTATTTATTCCTCCAATCCTAGGTTAGGCATGTGGAGTTTATTTCTGCATGGACTTCTTCGATCACTAATTTGAAAAGTTGTATGACTGTCCTCGAGCTGATTTCGTCATCTTCGACCGATGACCCCAAATTTGCAAGGGCATCGGCTTCACTGTTTTGTTCTCGAGGTACATGTTGTAGGGTCCATTCTTTAAACCGATGTAATGTTACCTGCAATTTATCCAAGTACCTCTACATTCGATCCTCTCGAACCTCGAAGGTTCTGTTGACTTGGTTTACCACCAGTAGGGAGTCACATTTGGCCTCGATGACCTCTGCTCCTAAGATTTTAGCCAGTTCGAGACCTACAATCATGGCCTCATACTCGGCCTCATTGTTAGTCAACTTAGAAGTCTTGATAGATTGTCTAATTGAATTTCCTATGGGCAGCTTCAAAACGATTCCTAGCCCGGACCCCTTCACATTCGAAGCACCGTCTGTAAAAAGGGTCCACACCCCCGAAGATGTAACCGATTTTAAACCAAAATCCCTTTTCGACCTCGGGTACGAGGGCTCGCGTGAAGTCGGCCACAAAGTCTGCTAAGATTTGAGACTTGATGGCTGTTCGGGGTTGATACTCGATATCATACCCACTGATTTCGGCGGCCCACTTCAATCGGCCCGAGGGTTCAGGTTTGTATAGAACATTAGAAAAAATATAAGTGGCACCACACAAATTAGGTGACACTGGAAATACGGTTTTGATTTCCTAGAGGCGTTTATTAAAGCAAGCACTAATTTTTCCAAGTGTGGGTACCGGGTCTCGGCCTCACCTAAAGTTCAACTGACATAGTAAATCGAAAATTACGTACCTTGCTCTTCTCGAACTAAGACCCCACTTACCGCGACTTTCGAGACTGCTAGATATAAGTAGAGTTTCTCATCCGCTTTCGGGGTATGAAGCAATGGTGGGCTCGAGAGATACCTTTTTAACTCTTCCAACGCATGTTGGAATTATGGGATCCAAGAGAAATTGTTCTTCTTTTTGAGCAGTGAGAAGAACCTATGACTTCGATCTGAAGACCTCGAGATAAACCGGCCCAAGGCGCCTATCCGCCCTGTTAATCTTTGCAAGGCCTTAACGCTGTCCACGATTGTGATGTCTTTGATTGCCTTGATTTTATCGGGGTTGATTTCGATCCCCCGATTCGACACCATAAAGCCGAGGAACTTGCCCGAAGCGACCCCTAAAGCACATTTCTCGAGATTGAGCTTCATGTTGTATTTTCTCAATATGTTGAAGATTTCCTGCAAATGTGTTAATGTCATCTGCGCACAGGGACTTAAATAGTATATCATCAATATATACCTCCATTGATTTACCTATTTATTCTTCGAACATTTTGTTCACTAGGTGTTGGTAAGTAGTACCAGCATTTTTTAGCCCAAAATGGCATTATGTTATAACAATATGTGGCATATTTAGTGATGAATGAAGTCTTTTCCTGATCCTCCGGGTTCATTCGAATTTGATTGTACCCGGAGTAGGCGTCGAGAAAACTAAGGATCTCACGGCTGGTTGTGGCATCGATCATGCGATCGATATTCGGCAGAGGAAAAGGGTCTTTGGGACATGCTTTATTTAAATCTTTATAATCTACACACATCCTAAGTTTCTTCCCTTTTTTAGGGACTACAACTACGTTTGCTAACCATTCAGGATATTTTACTTCCCTAATGGATCCTATTGTGAGAATTTTGGTCACCTCGTCCTTGATGAATGTATGTTTTTCCTCGGACTGGGGCCTTCTCTTTTGTTTTACCGGTTTGAACTTCGGGTCCAGACTCAATCTATGTGTTGTTATCTCTGGTGGGATCCCTATCATATCTAAGAGGGACCAAGAAAAATAATCCATGTTATTAATAAGAAATTTAATGAGTTTTTTCCTGAGTTTGGGGGTTAACCCCGTACCCAGGTATACCTTTCGTTCAGGTAGGTACTCGATCAATGTAACCTGTTTCAGCTCTTCGACTGTCGATTTGGGGGCGTCGGAATCTTCGAGGATAATAAAGGATCGAGGGATCTAGTAGTCGTCGTCCTCTTCTTTTGTTCCATGCTTTTTTGACTGAGTCGAGGCTGGTGGCTATGGTTGCTATTTTGCCTCCTATTTTCCTTTGACCTCCAATCCCTTTGTTGTCAAAAGTGCTGATACTGGTATTACCCAGTCGACCGCGAACATTTATTTCGCAGCGTGTTGATCCCCATATACTGTCTTCAATCCATCCGGTGTTGGGAATTTCGGCATTTGATGAAGGGTCGAAGGGACTGCTCTCATATTGTGAATACAAGGTCTTCCGAGCAAGGAGTTGTACCTCATATCGCCCTCGATTACATGGAACTTGGTTTCTTTTATAGTCCCAGCTACGTTCACCGGTAAAATGATTTCACCTTTAGTTATTTTTATGGACATGTTGAAACTATTTAGGACCCGAGCTACAAGTACGGTTTGATCTTGTAGGCCGAGCTGCTCTACAACCCTCGATCGAAATATATTTTATGAGCTCTCTGGATCGATCAACACACGCTTAACCTGAATTTTATTCATAAGGATAGAAATTACCAGAGCGCCATTGTAGGGTTGAGAGATCCCTTCTGCTTCTTCATCGTTGAATGATACGGTGCCTTCTAGCACATAATCTCGGGTCCATTTTCCCTTGTAATGGATACTTTAGTGAGTTTGAACACGGGCCTTGCGGAATATCGACCCCACCGACGATCATATGGATCACATGCTGTGGCTCTTCCTGTTCGTTTTTCCTGAAGGCGCCCCTTTCTCTGAAATGGTTTTTGGCTCGATCACTTAAGTACTCTCGAAGGTGGCCCTCATTGAATAGACGGGCTACCTCCTTCCTTAGTTGTCTGCAGTCTTCTGTTCTGTGTCCATGCGTGCCGTGATACTTGCACATCAGATTGAGGTTTCTCTGGGAAAGATCGATTTGTATGGGTTTGGGACATCTAGCATCTTTGATACTCCCAATGGCTGACACAATACCCGATGCGTCGATATTGAAATTGTACTCCGATACTCGTGGTGCCTCTGCGGGATCATCATGCTTATTGAAACCACTTTTGCTCATGAGCCCTCCAGAGCTCTGCCCACGATCGTTCCTTCGGTCATTTCGGATGGGATTGCATCCTGGGCCGCGATTTTTGCGATCTGTGATGTATGGATGATATCGGCCTCTGTTCGACCGAGGCTCCCTGTCGATATCCCTCTGATTTCTGCCTACAGGCCTGTTTGGACAGACGGAACATGAGGGGGTACCCAATTGGTCATCCTCGACCCTGATCTTCGACTGGTACCGATTATGTACATCGGTCCAGGTTACTGCCGGATATTCAATTAAGTTTTGCTTCAACTGACGTGATGCCACCGAGCTTCATTCGTTCAAACCCTGAGTGAAATCTCGAACAACCTAATCGTCTGTGACCGGCGGTAGTTCCATGCGTTCCATCTGGAACCGGGATACGAACTCCCTCAACATTTCATTATCCTTTTGTTTTACCTTGAAAAGGTCTGATTTCCTCGTCGCAACCTTTATTTCCCCGGCATGAGCCTTTACGAAAGAATCTGGAAGCATGGCGAATGAGTCGATTGAATTTGATGGTAGATTGTGGTACCAAATCCTTGCTCCTTTCGATAGGGTTTCTCCAAATTTCTTTAGTAGGACAGATTCGATCTCATCATCTTCTAAATCATTTCCTTTTATGTCGCATGTATAGGAGGTGACATGCACGTTGGGATCGGTGGTCCCATTGTACTTAGGGATTTCCGGCATGCGAAATTTCTTCGGAATGGGCTTTGGAGCCGCACTTGGGGGAACAACTTCCATACAAACTTCTTTGATTCCATTCCTTTTAAAGTCGACGGTGCCCCAGGTATTTGGTAAACTCGAGAGTTATACGTCTCCACTTTCTTATCATTTGCCTCAATTTTTTTTTCTCCCGATTCAATTCGTTTGATGAGCTCCTCGAGCATTTACATAACAGCAGGGTTAGTGCCCGATTTATTGTTGTTTGACCTTTCTGGCACTGGTTCGGTTCAGTTGGGCGACTTCCGGTTCGACCCCACTCGGCGCTCGATGTTGATTTTGTAGCTGTGCAATAGCGACTTGTTGAGCCTGTAACATCTCGAATATTACTTGGAGGTTGACTCCTCCATCTCCTCTGCCCTGCGTACCTCGACCACTAGATCGTCCTTCTCTGTGTACGCTCCCTTCGGGATCCACGCCCAAATTTGCGTTTAAGGCGAAATGCGAACTGATGTCGACCGGATTGGCAACTGGTGCTCCTTCGAGATCAGCCTGGGGCACCTCGACTCCTGGAGTAGCTACATTGTCGTTTTCCCCGTGAAATCCGAGGCCGTTGTCACCATGTGTGGGTGCTATTTGTGAGTTTGACATGTTTTATCCTAAAAAATTACTAACAAGAACAAGTGTAAATAGTGTGTATATTATCGGAATCATTATTGAACAATCACTATTATCCTCAGCTCCACGGTGAGCGCCAAACTGTTTATCCTAAAATTTGGATAACAATTAAATTTATATTGTGATTTAAGGTTATGTAATTTCACTCAACACCAATTGATAAATATGAATATGAATGACAAAACTGAATTGTAAATAAAGCAAACCAGTGTTCGGACAGAGCTTCAGCCCTCGAGTCGAAGTACTCTCGAACTGATAAGTATAAGAACAGTAGGAAAATAGAGTAAACTAATGAACAATAAAATAAGCGAGAAAAATATGATTGTATTGATATGATTTCTGTGAATAATGATGCCTTACAAACGATTAGAACTCCTCTTTAGATAGCAGAGGAATTCTACTTATGGTATAACTCTAATTACAGAAGAAAATCACATAATTAGCTAATTAACTGCTTCTGATTTGCTCCGTTCCGAGATTTACGCCATGATCTTCGACCAGTCACGGATATATCGCTCTTCCGTTATTAAATCATCTCCGCTATTATTCGATGTCTGTCTCTCCTGACTTCGATTGCTACCAACCTCGATCTCGGAAGAGACTTCGATCTCGAACTCGATGCCTCAACTTCGTGATTTAGCCGAAGCCGACCTTCGATGCAACATGCTAGTCTCAATCAAATAGTAAAATCGGGTGGCCCCGATTTCAACCGTATACAATATATATATATATATATATCATTCTATATTAGAAGAACAATGCTATTTGACTATTTAATACGCTGCTAGTTTTTCAACATCATTAACCTAGCTGCTTTCTGGTTGAATAATGCAAAATATGAAATTTCAAATGCCGAATTTATTTCAGACATTGAAACCATTGCCTATGCTATAAAAATTGATCCAGGTCTCAAAGACAAGGACATTACTATATTTCATGTAATTCTAAATTTTAGTAATCCCACTTTTTTCTAAAAAATCCCACTATAATGCCTCGTCTTAATTAGTTGTGGATTCGAGGATCTTAACATTAAACCCCAATATCCGAAAGCAAAGAACTAAGCAATTCTTCTTTAAAAGAGAAACCAGTTACACGATTCGTTCTTTTAAATCTAATAATCAACAATATTTAAACTAATTTTCTAATAAAAAAGTTAGGTCATGTTGTTTCTTTATGAACTCTTTTTATTATCATATACACTATATCTGGACTCTATGATATCATAATGACGTGTTAAATATTCTTTGAGTACTAATAATTATACAACTTGCAACAATGGTTGTACCTTTCAGTGCTTTTATAGTTTTTGTACATCCCTTGTGGTTATAAGCTAAGGTTCTCACCCAACTGTTTATTCTCTTTCTTCTCCTATCTTTTTCTTTCTTCTTTTATCCAAAGAATGAAAAATCAAAAACTATTATCCCCTTTGGTATAGTAGCTGTTGCAGCTTTCCAATTTTGTTCTCTTTGGCAATCTTGCTTTTATTCTCCTTCTACATTATGCCTTTTGGATATTCTTTTATTTGGTTTTATCTAATTTATCAAATGAATAAGATGTAAGAAGAAGACAAAGGAACTATTTTAAGCTAGGTGACATAACAGAAAAGGTATATAATTCTCCAAGTAATGTAGTCCATCTCGGAATCCCCTTTTTTGTTTGCTTTGTTAATAGATTATCATTGTCCCTTTAAAGCCAAAAAAAATAAAATAATAATAATAAAAAATGGCAGAGCCAGAATTTATGATAAGGAGATCCAAAAAAAATCCAAAAATACTATACCGTGAATATATAAAAAAAATTACCCTAATTATATGCGGTTTAACTTTTGGATTAAGGGGACTCAATTCCTCATGAGAACTTGAAGGGTGTGCTGGAGAGTTGAAGTATCGTGGAAGATTCGACTTAGCTCCCAAAGGTAATTCACCCGGCCCTTTCCCAACCTATACGAGGAGAGCGAAAGATAACGAAAGAGAGACTATTAAGATGTTAACATCTAGGGTTTTGGTATGCCATAAGTTTGTCCTAACCACTATAAGAGTAAAACATCAAAATTATTTTTATCATGTTAAGTTTCAACTTTAAACTATTTGTAGTAGGGGCAAAATAAATAAAACTGAAGTAAAAAAGTACTCACCTTCCACATGAAATGATGCACTATAAGTGGACATCCTAGGAACGGCTCTCAACGGAAAACTTTGGCCAGTAATATTAATTTCTCCGACCTAAACATATTTTAGTTACAAAATATATACAATCCACCTTAAAAGACTTTTAATCCAACACTCTTTTCCTTTTTTCTCTCCTCTGCCCCATCTCCTCTCCAGATTGAACTTATATTTAGGGATTTAGGTATAGGAAAACGGAACAATTAAAGCTGCAAAAGTTTCACGAGTAAAACTGTACCTTGATACAAGGAAGTAGACAATACAGAAGCCATTGCTGATGACCTCTGCACACCGCACTATACAGAAGTGAACTAGTCCAATATTAGTCATATACCCCTACCCTCAATTATGGACTTTATACTAAATGCAGAACCTAAATTACCATAACAATATGCTCATCAAAACTGGAAGCAAACCAGAGATATGGATGGAGGGAAAGGGGTTACATCAAGATTCTTTAGCATCGAGAGGAGGAGCAAGCTCGCAATAGGAGACGAGCCCAGATATAATCTCAGCATCTAAATCAAGACCCGTCTCTTTCCAGCCATTGCCTTCCATTCTTTCGCTTTCTCTTCTCTATTTCTGTTTTCCCCCTCACTACCGCGTTATATATTATACAATTTATTTACATTTTCATACATTATTTTTATTCAATTATATATAACTCTAATATTATACCATTTAAATACAATTTTTATACAAATTTTATACAATATATCTTTTGTATATTTTGTATCTAATTTATAAATAGTAAAAATAAATTTCATACAACTATTTATATATTGTACAACTTATCTACAACTTTCATACATTATTTCTACTCAATTATATATAACTACAATATCATACAACTTAAATAACAATTTATATACAATATTTAAACAAATATATATATATCTACAATTTTACTACAATTTTGTAAGTATAGTGTATGTCATGTCTTCTTCTCGTTCGAGTTTCAATCTGAAATTCAGCCAAAATCAAGTCTAATCTTCACCAAAACAGCCTCAAAATTGAGATATAAACTCCAAACAATATTCCCAATTGTTTGCAACAATACCCAATCCAAACAAATAATGATTTTTGAAAATTCAAATTCGAATTCAAAACTTTTTAATGGCTGCCAATGATGAAATTGTTGCCCTCTTACTAGAATTAGCATGATCTTCGAAAGTGTTTTCTTCTTCAATGAAAGTTAAGCATGCAACATGTGTTAATGGAGGTGTGTGGTAGAGTATTTAGAGCTTGAATCTATAAAAATAGAGAAGGATTTTTGAAGAAGAGTGAAAAAAATGTAGAGAGATTTTTAAAGAAGACTGAAAATAAGCGTTAATGGAGGGAGATACTAAAAATACGTGAGGAGGGGGATGTAGAGAGAAACGTGGGGTGGGGGGGATCCAGACCCTTTATCATTTAATTTTGAACAATTCTGATGATTGCCTGATAATTCATTTAAAATAGTCCTTAGAAGTATATATTCCAGATACAATTATCATTAAATTATATAATATGGCTTAGAGGAGTCCAATATTTTGAGGACATTTTAAGGGTAAGCATAGATACGGCCTGTTGTTCAACAAGTTAAGAGTTTTCTTCCTAATAAGATTTTTTCATAATGTGTGTGTATATATATATATATATATTTTGTTAAGAAACTAAGCTCAAAGCAATAACATAAAACAAGAAAATAGACAAAAGATGTAGAGAGCAAGAGAAGAGAGATTATTATTTCTTCTATGTATTCAAATGTGTACAATGTGATGTCCAAAACTTATATTTATAGGATGATATAGGTAATACAAAGGGATACCATAAACATGGTATTAACTATTGAGATCACGGGGGAAGATCATGGAGGAGGTTATGAAGGTGTGGGAGTTACAATCATAATAGTAAGAAGTAGTGGGGATAATGGAGAAGAGTAGTGAGAGTAACTTCTTTAGCAGTTATAGACATCCACTATACAATATTATATTTCATAACACCCCCCCTTGGATGTCTATATATAATATGCCTCGTTAAAACCTTACTAAGAAAAAATCCTGTGGGAAGAAATCTTAGTGAAGGAAAAAGAGTACACATATCTTGTAATACGCATTATTTGCTGCCTCGTTAAAAACCTTGCAAGAAAAATTCAGTGGGATAAAATCTTAGCAAAGGAAAAAAGAGTACATCACATATTTGTCTCCCCTGATAAAAACATCAATTTGTTTCTCCGAGATGACGTGTTCCGATCTTGTATACGAACTTCTCAAATGTTGAGGTTGCTCATGCTTCACGGAACAGAACACCAAATTATCAAGCGAACAAATTTGTCGAAAATCTATTTAACCGCTCGTTGAAAATTGTGTCTGATAAAGAACTTTGTTGAGTCACTTGCTTTTTCAGTTGATAGTATATTGACATGACTTGAATAAGTATCAACAATTGACTGCCTTGTGAAATAATAATATGGCAGTATTCTCACTTACAAATAGATTATTTGAAGAACGGACTTGAGAAAATGCCTGCATTTGCATAAACAACAAATCTTGACATTTGGTAGAATAAATAAATCTATATCAAGGATTCCTTTTGCAATATAGTACTAATAGTATTCCAGTAT
>ML336368.1:0-39535 GCA_005239505.1 Nicotiana paniculata
ATATATATATATATATATATATATATATATATATATATATATATATTCTTTCTCAATACATCACATCACAAATGCATGTGCTTGACACAGGTCACGTGTCCAAACCAAGCACCAAATATGAGCATCTATGCTCGCAAGGTCCCAAAGTGACCTACTCCGGATGAACGGATCCATATCCAAGTATTTATCAATTTACAATAAATGATCACTATCCAATAGTCATATCCGCTCATAGTGTCCACAGTGCCAAAATCCCCAACCTCTCTAAGTGTAGTCCTTACACGCATAACACTTGTTACATAGCCGTGTTGTTAACTCTACTACTTTTTGGAAACATTCTTCCATCATCCATTAAATTGTGGAGACACCCGCTCAATTTACAAGCAACTAACAACAATAAGATAGCTATCTTACAGCTCATTGTACCATCACTCTTACTTCTAGAGGCACTAGTGAATTGAAGGTTCCTAAATCACATGCTTACTTAACTGAATCCCTTGAGCCAAAGTTGTGGTCTATACATGGCCACAAGTCCTTTGACTGGTCTACCCCCATATCACATGGAAAAATCTTGCACCCCATCTGCGACATCATTACAAGTCACTGGTGCGCAACTAATAATGACTTCTTAACGTCGAATACGAATGGATAGAAGGAAACTAAAGATTTAGAATTCAATATGAAACAAAATCGCACGATATTGAAATTAAAAAAGAGAAGCTTACTACATGTCTCATAGCCTCTCGGTGATAAGTATAAACGTTTACATACTGATCCGCAAGACTCTACTAGACATGTTCATGACTAGGAGATACTTATGAACATAGTGCTCTGATATCAATTTATCACGACCCAAATCCCTCCAAGTTGTGATAGCACCTAACCTAATCCTAGGTAAACCAAATATATAACATCATCCAACTGAAGATCAATAAATAAATAAATAAATAAATAAATAAAGATATAAGAATGCAAAATTCGATAGAAACTACCCTGGTAGTACAAGTCATGAACAACTAAGATTTAGAATTTCTATGCTATTATGAAGAAAATACATTATCTATTTGAATATACATAAACAAAAATACGAGTCCTAAACTGCCACGATAAAATGGTAGCATGCAACGGGAACACTGGTTGTAATGATCCAACTAGTCATTTTGAGCTCTAGAACCTCATTCCCTTAATTGATGCTTCTCATAAATTGTTTTGATATTTTATTACTTATGAAGAGGGGTGGTTTGGTTCCCCGATGGGTTCGGGAGTGATTTGGAACTTAGTTCCTAAGTTGAGGCGTAAAGTTGGAAGAGTTGACCAAAGTAAACATTATCGATAAATCCCATATTGGTATTTTGAAGGTTCCAATAGGTTCATATGATAATTTTTTACTTGTAAGTATGTTTTATTTTGGTCTTGGGTGGGCCACGGTTTATTCGGCGCTTCTAGTCGAAAGTTGAAATATGAACTTAAGATAATTTGTGATTTATGGTTTGATACTTGATTCTTTGTTTTGAAGTTGTTTTTAGTGTTTTGAGCCTTGTTTAGGTTTTTATAGGGTATACGGACTTATTACAATGATTGGATGGGGTTCTAGGAGTATCGGGTGAGTTTCGGGATGGTTTCAAATCATTTTGAGCTAAGTTAAATTACTGGCATTCTGATGTCAAGGGTGTGAATTGTGAGTGCATGGCTTGTGCCACGATCACGTAGAAGAAGAGTGGGTTAAGGAAGCTTGTGCTTCACAATCATGTAGATTTGTCCGTTATCGCGTAGCTTTGACAGAAGATGCATCATTTGAATGGTATCTTTAGTGATTGCATACAAGGCTTCTTGAGGCCAGAGGCTTTACCCTTCACGTTCATGTGATGAGGACCATGATCGCGTAGCTTGAGGAATTTAGTGCGTCGCGATTGCAAGCGGTTAAGGATTGCGATTAAGGAATTCAACCAAGGGGTATTTAATGTCTAAATTTTGGGATTTAACTTATTTTCACCAGTTTTGAGACATGGACTTTGGGAGGTCGCAATTTTTTAGAAGATATTTACCCCAAGCCTGAGTGTAAGTAATTATTACTTGGTTTTAATTATATATCTTGATTTATCATGGATTTCTAAACCTAAAACATAGAATTATAGAGTGAAACTTGGGGGGTTTGGCTACTATATAGAAGAGGATATTTTAGAGTTTTGAACAGCGATTTGGACTCGAATTTAGAACTAATCACATATTTGGACTTGTGGGGTTATGGGACAACGGGATTTGACTTTGGATCGGTCTTTGACTATGTGGGATCAAGGTGTCTTATTGTTGACTTTTGAGACTTGATCAAAGATTGAAGATTTATTATTTTGAATTGGTTTCTATAACTTTATTTGACCTTGTTAAGTATTGCTTGGATAGATTTTGGTCATTTGGAGGAGAAGTTTAAAGGAAAATAAGTATTTGAGGGATTAACGATGTTCTAGGAAAAGCGGTATTTGATGGATTAAAGCAGTTCCGGGAGGAGTTAAGTCTCATGTTGTTAAAAGGAAATTTTCTACAAATTAGACTCATGTGTCACATGCTATGTGATTTGGGGATGAGGTATATGCAAGGTGATGAGCGTATATATGTACACTAAGGTTATACCGTGTTTGGGGTAGTATTAGGCTTCTTTATTCCTTTCTTGGTTGTTTGTTCTTCTTGACTTATGCTTTATTTGATCGTATGACTACGTGAACCTATTTATTTATGATAAAAATCAAACTTTAGCTTAATACATCTTATTTGGGCATGATGGGTTATTCTTGATATTTGTTGATACACTTGACTTAGCTGCAGTCATACTTTATATCATGAGCACACATCTGCATCTTTATTTATTATGTTTTTGTGCCTTATATTAGTTATTTCTTGAACATATGCCTACATCCTTAGAGATGGAGAAGGTACAAATTGATATGATTATGGCAGATTTGGACATTTTGAGTGGATTGATATTGTTATGGCATGATGGTTATTTTGTGTGGTTATTGCGATTTTGATACATTATGGAACGATAGATTTCTGTGTGGCGCTTGGATATGAATCCATCCCTTTGGAGTTAGGTAATTACTCATATTACATCGGTCTCTATGAGCGCAGATGATACGCGTATCGTGTTAAGCACGTGGGACGTATTGGATTCTGTTGGAGCACATGGGATGTGCTGGATATTGGTTATGACTGAGTCTTGAGCATGCATGATCATCCTAGACTTATGTAGAAGCATTCATATAGGTGTTACTTGGTGCATAGAATCTTTTTGTGTGGATTTAGCAATTGTGTAGTGTTTTAGCTATCTTGTTTGAGAAGCATGTTTATCTTATCTCAGGTTTTTGCACCTCAATTGTTATGTCTATTATTCTTGGTTATTTTCTACAATTTCATGCTATTATGGACTATTCATGTTGAGAAGGTGAGTGTTACATATTTTTTCAGAATCTCGCCACTACTTCTTCGAGATTAGACTTGATACTTACTGAATACATTATTTTTGTACTCATGCTATACTTCTGCACATTTTGTGTAGATTCTAGCATTGGCACTAGTAGATTTTGAGGAGGGTGCCTAGTAACTGACCCAGGAGACTCAAGACAATGTTGCTTGATCTACCACAGACCCTTGAAATCACCTTCATTTCCATTATCATAGTGATATCTTATTCCAGACAATATCTCTATATTATGACTTAGTTGTATTTTATTTTGGATGCTCAAGACTTCGTATTACAAGGTTTTGGGAGTTGTTGGGTATTTTGCATTTGGTATTGTTGAATTGAGATGCATTTATGCTTTATCTATGTAATGTCAATAGATTGTTCTTTATTGTCTTTCTTTGGTTGGTTATTATTGTTGGATTACCTAGCCACTTAGGATTAGGTGCCATCACGACCATTGGTCGAATTTTTGATCATGACAAGTTGGTATCAAAGCCTAGATTCATGGGTTCTACGGGTCATGAGAATGTCTAGTAGAGTCTTGAGGATCGGCGTGGAGAGGTATATACTTATCTTCGAGAGGCTATAGGGCATTTAGGAAAATTCACCTTCTTTTTTCTCTGTCATGCGACTTTGTTTCATCCTAAAGTTTGAATCTTTACTCTTCTATTCTCTCACAGGTGGTGAGAACACATGCATTAGTATCCGCAGAGCAGGAGCCAGCGCCCCAGGTTGCATCCGCTACACGATGTAGAGGTCGGGGCAGAGGTAGGGCTAGAGCCCTGACCAGGGCATGTGCGGCAGCATCTAGAGGTGGAGCACCCACAGCTTTTCATTCTTGTACTACAAAAGCTTCTAAGGAGCCACCTGTAGCTTCAAATAGTGGACTTCCAGATCAGGTTGTTCCACCGGGACCAGCTTAGAATCCTGAGGGTTTCATCCAGCTCAGATTCCTGAGGGTTTCATTGCTACTTAGTGCTTCAGTACACTAGGTCCGAATTTTGACTTACTTCAATAGTTTGGCAAAGGTTGTGATGATCCTTATGATTCCAACTGCTTCTTAGACTGGAGAGCAAGCACAGACCCAAGTTACACATACTCCAAAGAAGTCCACTACTATGTTCTAGACTCTGGGGGGTCTAGTTATCCCACCAATTGTGGGTTAGTTCAGCCTATTGTTGCAGTTAGATCAAAAGTTAGGCCTGATATGTGTGTTGATATGCAGAAGAAGATGGATCGATTCCAGAAGTTAGATCCACTACGTTTTGATGTGTCATGAGATTTTGCGCAACTTGGATCTTGTGGAGTCCGATGGAATTGATTTCACTACTTTCTAGTTGAGATATTAGATGCTTCTGATTCAACCCCCAGACAACCAAAAAAGTATGCGCTAAGATAGGGTTAGCCCCTGCGGCTAGCATAATCCAGGAATGCACAGCAGGCCCATAGAGTCATTTCCTCTCACTTGGACTCAGTTTTCTACTCTCTTCCTAGAAAAGTTCACTCCACTCACCAAGAGAGAAGAGTTGCGTAGTCAGTTTGAGCACTTGCAGCAAGACAATATGTCAGTCACTCAGTATGAGAAGAAATTCGTGGAGTTGTCCTGTTATGCAGCTTTATTCATTCCCACTGAGACTGCGAAGGTGAGGAGGTTCATTGAGGGGTTTATTTTGGAACTGAGCTCAGTATGGCTGGAAAACAGAGATTGGGACTACTTTTCAGTAGGCAGTGGAGATAGCATGGATGATTGAGCGCATCCTTGGTCAGGGGAGAGAGGCGATGAAGGATAAAACGCGTCATCATTCAAGAGGATTCACTGGTGCCTCATCTGGAGGCAAGAGTCATTTTGGTAGAGGCTACTCTAGTAGTCCAGTTCACTCAGCACTTTAGATTTCTCATGGAATTTCAATCAATCATGGTTCTCACGGTGCCCGTTAAGGGTAGGCATCCTACCATGCTTCTCTTATAGTTCATACAGTGCTTATTCTGGTCGTCATGGTCAGACTCAGTCCTAATAGTCACGCCAGCAGAGAGGTTGCTTTGAGTGTAAAGATCTGAGGCATGTTAGGAGAGATTGCCCTAGGATTCGAGGTGGTATATCTTAGGGTACTTAGGTTATGATTCTAGCCTTAGTTGTCGGTGCCCGCCCAACCAGCTAGGGGTGAAGGCCAATCAGCTAGAGGTGGAGGTCAACCAGCTAGAGACTGTCCTAGAAGAGGATGACATGCCATCGGAGGATAGGTTCATTGTTATGCTTTCCCTGGTTGACCTACCTGTGTTATCTCAATTTGTCATAATAAAGCTTCAATATTATTTTATCTGGATTTTATTTATACATATGTGATGTGTGTGTGGGTGTTGTGGGGGGGGGGGGGGGGGGGGGACAATCACACTTCCTCCCTAGTTAGCAAAAAAAAGAAACAACAAGTCTATTATTGAGAGTGTAGTCGTCTCATCTAAAAGTTTAAGCGGTTAGAAAACGTCTAATTACTTAATCATTTCTCAACATCTATAAATGAGAAGTCAGACTGCAGTCCTAATAAGATGTTTATGATTTCATCGACATAACATCACAAGGGTGACAAAGGACATCGAAATAGCCAATAAATCTAGATTCAGCAACGAAAACTTCCATAGGATTACAATAAGAGACTTCAATTTAAAGTTTTTTCCCAAAGATAAGATGAACACTGCATTAGTAAGAAAGCACTACATACCTATTAAGCAAGCTACTGTACCGACCAAAACAACTAAGATAAATGCTGGGCTTATGGGTAATAATAGATTCCATAACAAGGGAGAATGTGCTCACAATACTGCAACTATCATTGGAATTGCATTGCCAGCTCGTGCCAATTCCAGAACAAATATAACTAATCTGCATGCTAAACTGGTAAGTAGTAGAGAGTGATCTCCTTGTTTGAAGCACAGTGGAGTCTTGCTGAACAATTTCAAGGATAACAAAGAAGCCCAAGAAACGATTAAGGAACTTTGGTTGCCAAGAGTATGATGATGGAATTCAAGGTGGAACTTCGTCTGATCTGCACCTCTCATAGAGGAACAACTCCAGCAGTAAACGTAGTAGCCTTGGATAGTTGATAAATATCATATGGTCTTTGCCCTTTTTCTTGTTTTACCTCCCTCCTTTGTCCAGATCACAGCACTATCAGAGGCATAACACCTTAGCTTTTCAAGGATCCTTCTTTCACTGATGCGCAGCACCGATGAGTAATATATCTTAGGTTCTTTCACCAGACAGCAACAGTTCAAAGTTTTGATATCATCTTCTAGACAATTTGAACCATATAAACTTTCTCGAATATCTGCTAGTGCCGACAGAGCCGCACAAACTCCATCTGTCAGCAACATACTGTAGCTTAACTCTAAACTATTTCCAAATGAAATAATATCTTTCTTTGATAATGTAAAGCTCATGGACTTTTCAAAATCACCTGTGATAGATACTGCAAGATCAAGTTCCGTATATAATTCATCTGGCAATAATATTATGTATAGCAAAATCAACAGCTCAACTTGTGGCTCCCCATCAAATGAAATTTCGAAATACTCGGAATTTTGGCTAATGCATCCAGAGTAATCTAGTTTTTTCCATAGTGATAACCTCCTCCGACTGTAGCGCTGTGAAAACCGAGATGAACTCCAGTGGAGTACAAGGTCCAGATCTAGGTTCACAATGTCATACTGGTTATCAGCCTCTGCAAACCCATACCTGTGTAGCAGAGCAGCATTACCTAAAGAGCCATACGTATTGAATACCTACGAAGAGTTAGAAAGAAGCCAAGCCAAGAGAATAATCAACCAGTGAAAATGTATAGACTATATAATAAACAAACATATTCTTTATCAATTTATTAATTTAATATGAAATGTGAATCTATACAGGAACATTAATAAGGAAGCTGTTCATAAACCAGTTAAGGCATATCAGTTAAACAATAAGGGGCCATTTTGTTTGCATACTAGTTATGCGGGAATTATAATGAGATCATTCATGTGGTGAATAATACTTAAGTGATTCTTATAACATAGAACAATAATGTAGGGATTGTTATGCGTTGAATAAAAGTCGGGGAACATTATGTAGGGATTACCTATTTTAAAGTATTTTTTATTTATTTCTTATACGTCCAATCAAACACCATATTTTATGCAGGGATTACTCTTTCTTCTCCGGCCAGCCAAATATTGTATTACTTTCTGCGAGATTTTATTCTGAGTTTATTTACCCTAACCCTCCAACCAAACGACCCCAAGAGAATACAGCTTAGATTTTAGATCATAAAGAGATATTTCCATTGCAGCTACTTTTCAGCTATTCCTATGCTCAAGAGGAAAGGGAAGTTTCAGTTTTTTTCTCTGCTGTGTTGCTTTAAATGATTAACAGGTATATTTGTGTCTCACTGTGGAATAGCATTATGATAAAGAACCGTCAGAACACTGTCAGGATCTAATTCACAAAATCAAAGTAGGTTATGTAACACCGACTAAAGCAAGATAAAAAAGTTGTTTATCTGTGTGACAGAGTAATTATTATTTGAATAACAATTTCAGATAAAAGAGATCTCACCTCAGCCCCGGCTTTGACCTCTTTCACCATGATCATTTCTAAATCTGTAAGATCATCCCCTGAAACTGAAGAGAACTCCGAGTAACTCCCACTAATAGATTCACTTCTTGAATGAGCTTTGGTTGGTTCATGGTTGCTATTTTCATGCTTATCATTGTGAGCATCATCTTCCAAATCAGAATGAGAAGACTCCAAGTCACTCACACTGAAGCATTCACCTCCTGAATGAGAGTTCCTCTTGGTTGGTCCGATGTTATTATTTTCATATTTGCCGTGATCAGCATCATTATCCAATTCAGAATGAGAAGATACCAATGTGAAATGTACATCCTCAGCACCAGTCTTGTGATTAAAGCTGCACATTAAAGGTTGTTAGGGTGAGAGGGTGAGAGGAACTTATTTCAGAGGAACTAATGGTAGGATATAATCTCGTGTTTAGTTGCTTGTTACACTCGAATTTACTGCACATTAATAGAGTTTGTGCTTTAATCGATAGTATTATGCACTAATTGTGTATTTTATGCTTTGTAGGAGTGATTCCGAGCTATGAAGAAGTTACGGAATGAATTTGATTGATTTGGAGCTTTGAAGTCTAAGTTAAAGCCCCAACTGGAGTATGTGTAATTCTCCTTACTGCTTCACTTGGAACCTCAGTCAAGAAAGCTCTTTATAATGAGGTTGCTCACTGGAATTATCTATAAAAAGTTTTCTCAAACAAGCAAGGGTACTATTTGGGGAAGCAACTTTCTGGTAGTCAACTTAATATTTTCACCAGTCCAGTAGCTTGTTCCACATCGTCTAGCCCTAAGATACTGTATTAGAAGCAACACATAGACCTATTGCTCCCTCCGTTCCAATTTATGTGAACATATTTCCTTTTAGTCCGTTCTGAAAAGAATGACCTATTTCCATATTTGGAAACAAATTAACTTAAACTTCATTCTACCCTCAATGAGAAGCTTTAATAGCCATACAAAAACTGTGACATGTTTAATACCACAAGTTTCAAAAAAATAATAGCCACACAAATGTTATGGCTTGGACCACAAGTTTTAGAAGTCTTCATTTGTTTTTTAAGCTTCGTGCCAAGTCAATAGGCTCCCATAAATTTTGGAACGGGAGTTGTAGAATTTGCAACGGGAGAAATGGGACAAGAGGAAGACGATAGTCGATAGAAGCCACAAAATACAGCAAAACTAGGTAACTACGAAACAATGAAGTGATACGAGTATGACTGTACATAAAGCTGAAAAAATGTTGAGGATATAAGAGCCGCACATAAGTGATGGGATAACGCTGAATAGATCTCGACTTTTTGATCAAGGTGGTTAGGTTAATAAAATTCAAAAACATGCCACTACTCTATATGCACACATGAGCCATAGATTTAATAATCATCATGAAGCAACACTAACGAAAATTTAGGGAATTATATCGCTCAATATCATGAAGTAACAATGCACACATGATCCCCTCACAGCAGAGAGGTGATATGAGTCAGCAACTATCATTAGCTAGGAAACAGTCCTACACCTCCGACGAACAACAACAATTATCCAAAATAAAAATAAATATAACAATACTAGAGAGCATACAAATCTCTTATAGGACTTAAAGACATCTAGAAAGCATAGGATCTAAAATAAATGTCTAACATGACTAAACTATTGGTTGGAGGTGCGACTTTCAGGAAGTGTGAAGTCGAGGTAGCAGTAAGACATGATGCAAAAGATTTTGTCACTGTAAGGTGTACTTACAGATCCGCCAAGGGAACCATTCCAAATCCGTGGTAATCATCTATTTCAAATGACCGTGAGGCAATTAGACTTTTTGCAGCAAGATACTCCTCAACACCGAAATATTCATGTTTAAGCTGTAAAGAACCTGAAGTTAAAAGAGGCTCAATACACTCTTTCCAGTCCTCGTAGATAAGTGCCTTGTCGTCCTTAACTATCTGCCTACAAATACATCGAAATGGTCACACAATAGAAATAAGAACAGACCAAAGCTGTTAGTACACAATGATCAAGCTTCAAATAGCTAAAAGTAGGCAAAACAGCAAACACATTGCAGAAAAGTCTTCCCCTCTCTTCTACATTGAAGTTCACCAACCAGAAGCAGTAACATAGGCAATGTAGCAACATCAGCAATCTTTCCTTTTTAATTGAAAAAGTAATAACTTTATTGCTTTATTCGGGGGAAACACAAATATACAAGCAGTTTTACAAAAAGTGAGAGATCTAGACAAAAATGTGATTCTCCACAAAAAGCACCATTTTCATCAATGATAACTGGAGTTTCTTCGGTGTTGCACAAGTAAACCAAAAAAAAAATGCTCACTCTAATATTTGCAAAAGGATTTTCAACCCCTACAGACCACAAGTCTTAGACTCTTCCGGCAGTCAGTTAAATTTCAATCTGCTTTCTGAAGTATTGAAACATTAATGATCTCACCCTAAAAAGTCCCAATATAATATTTCCAATAGGAATAAGTTTCCTGATTCCGCACAGAAAGATTATTGAGCTGCAAATATACAGAGACTCGGTTATATTAATTCGTAGGGTTGCTCAGCTCCTTCTTGTTCACAGAGTGGGCATTGTAGCTCCTACGAGGGGCCTATGTTGAACGGACTCTCCAAAAATGTTGTTGGACCCTCCCGGATCTTTCAAAAATGCACTACTTTTGGAGGATCCGACAACATCCAGCAATATTTTTGTAGAGTCCAAGCAACATAGCTAGAGGCTGCTTTTTTGGAAATACGTGATGGATTAGATTAGACTACTTGGGTTTTCTTCTAGTATTGAAGGTAGTCAACATGTCAGCCATCTTAGCACTAAGGTTTACCATCTCTACAGCGATCATTTTGTTCTTCTTTATCGTTAGCTCTCCACAAGAAGTGTTCTTCGTCAAAAAAAGCTCTCCACAAGAAGTGCACAGCTGTCTATTTATTGAGTTGATTCTTTCACCAACACCAAGTGGGCAACTCACTCCGAGTTGTAATCAAATTGCACGCCAACTCCCCCAAGTTGCAATCAAATTGAAAGCCACCTGACACCAAGTTGTAACTAAATTGCATCATAAGCGGATCTAAAATTTAAATTTGAAGAGTTCATCTTCAAATGAAGATGATACATGCCGGCCTAGCACGTAAAGCATGAGACCCATATATGTAGATATCAAGGACATGGAGGGTTTCAAAAGGTCCAAGATCAAGTTAGAAATTGGATGTTGTTTCTGGGCTGTCATGTGACATATCGTGATTGCAATATTTCTTGTCAATTTCGCTGATCTATTGAACCGCCATTACGTGGACTAAGCCGTGATCGCAAAGATGCTGCAGCATTGGCCGTTATCGTGCTACAGCGGGTGCTATCGTGGTGGGACAACCGGAAACAATGGCCTGCATTCACGAAGATGGAGACCGCCTTTGTTGATAAGATCATCACACAATAAAGCGTGATCGCGAGCCTTTTATCACGATCACGATGCACTATTTCAGGCGGTCAGATTCTACAATTGCAATTAAGGCCATTATGGCCATTTCTGTAATAGGCATTAGCAGTTACTATAAATAGCTATCTCTTAGGTCATTTGCCTTAGTTAGCTTTGGATGAATTGTAGAGATTAAACACTTATTAGTTAGATTTACTTTTAGTTTGAACCTCTGTTGAATTCATTTATGTCTGAATTCCTAGTATGAGCTCTTCCTCTTCTTCCTTGGATTATTTTGAAGAGTTAAATGCTATTTTAATTATTAGCATTGTCCTTTCTTCCTTGTAATTGCTTTTTATCTCTTTCTCTCTATCTTGTTCTTAGTTGTATTGTTCTAATTTCGTGTTTTTGGGTATCAATTTGTATCCTTTCAGGTTCTTGCTACTGAACCCATTATATTTTTGAAATTTTAAGTTCAAAGAATAATATTTGTCAAAATTTAGTGATCTTTTACATACATATTTATGCTCCATGCCGAAACATTGGGTTTAGTCGAACAGAGTAACCACACTCTCCCTCCGCCACTGAGTTTCATGCCAACTCACTCAAAGGACTACAAAAAAATTTTCATGAAATTACAAGTCAACTTACTTCATCTTGCAAATAAGTTGCCACAAAATATCTTGACAAAACTAAATCGAAAATCCTATGATCTTTTTTTAACAAGTCCCAATAATGTACTTTCAACCAGAGTAGAACTCGACCTGCAAAGTCGTCTACACTAAAAATGATTATAGAATAAACATGCAAGCCTCTCGGACAAAATTGCTAGGAGATTCTCTATAGTAGCATAATAGCCAGGCTATACTCTTGAGAAGAAGCAAAAACTTTGGACCTAAGTTCTTCCTTGTATGGTTAACTATGTTTCCTTCTGCATCAAAATTCAAACGGGGTATATTCTAATAGAAATAAGAAAAGGAGAGAGTGGAAAATTGAGGTGACCTTGTGGAGCTCAGTTCCGGCGAGAAGAGAGTGGACTTCAGATAGGGACCAGAGCAGGGGGATAGGTTCAGAATAAGGAAGCAGTTGCAGATAACCAAACCAAGGAGATAGCGGACCCAGGCTTCGCTCATACATGACCGCAACTGCTAGACCTAAGTAGCCGTCGAGCTCCGCTTCCTCGATAATTTGCCGCGCACCAGAAGTCTTAATCGTCAAGCAACTATCCTTCGGAATCATCGCCACCACATCGCCTTCGTGGATATCGCACAACGCTCTTACGGACACTTCCGAGGAGTTCGCCTTCACTACCAGGTCCAGCGCGTCGCTACAGTCTACGCCTTGCGACTTCATCCATTTCTTGAATGCTCTCAGTTTCCTACCGCAAAAACATATTACATTCAAACGTTAATTCAGAGAGAAACAGGAGAAATAATGTGTGAATATTTCGGCGGTGGCATACCTGGTTGTCATTGTTACAGCAGCGGCGGAGAGCGGAGAGCGGAGAGCGGAGGCCGAAGGTAGGGATAGTAACCAGAGAAAATGACCGACAGAAGATCTTGTAAGACCCATAAAGTTAAGAAAAATTTCCGATAAAGCCTCAGCCGTTTTATTGAAAGTTCTTAGTGGTCCTTGGAGAGTGCCTTTTATTACAATTAACTCCTACACTATACATTGTTTTGTTTTATTTATTTTTTAAAACAAAGACATTATCTATATTATCTATATTATCTATATCTATCTATACTATATACTATATATACTAAAAAAAACGAAGGTTTTAGCGAAATATCGTTCGTCTTTTTTACCATTTAAAAATAAATTTTACATTAGAAAAATTGTAAATGTAGTTTAATTATTTACCTAATATTCAGGACTTTAAGATAAGCTAAATTTATTTATTAAATATTTCTTCTTTAAGGTGTCTAGAAACTCCTAATATTTAGGAATTTAAATTGAGTAAAATTTTACTTATAAATATTTTTTTCCTTATTTAAATCGTGTAACTATTTTCCTCATATTTGACTCTTTCATGTTTACAATTTTTAACACTTTTGGAATTATAACATAAGACTTTTGCAAGTTACTGCCTTCATTTTAATTTTTGTAGAAACGTATGAATCATTAGCATGTTTTCAATGTTAATCCAAATTTTTTACATGTGCACAACGAGTTTAAGTTAAATTATAAATTTGCTATTTCTAATATAAATCTTTTAATCATTAATGATGGATAACATGTAAGTTATATTTTATGTAAGATATTATATCATTCAAATTATATTTATAACATTAAAAATTTAAAATTAACAAACATTTTGCTATTAATCTTTACTTATTTGGACTATTCGTAGGGAGTTCTAATATTTGAAAATTCAACATGGATTAAAATTTAGACTTATAAAACTTATTTTCTTATCTGAATTGCGTAGAATAATCTTTAGTCAAATTCATATCCAAAGAAGAAAATAAGAAATTTAAATTCAATTCCTTATTTATCAAGATCTAATAACAATCGTGAATATTGAATATCACCAAACTAAGTTGCACACATTTTAATAATTTTTCTTTGGATTAAAGAATGATCGATAATATCAAGATATATTATCTTATCCTTTGGTTGAAAAATTCAATCAAAATTATTATATCATCAGTTCAAATGAGAAAAATTAGTTTGGATATAATGACGAACAAGGAAACCAACAATAACAAATAATAAGTAAGAAATTGTTGTTTGGATATAATATTGTTCGCTTTTTTACCTTTTATATGTTGATTTTATACTGGACTAAATTGTTATTTAAGTTATTTTTCTAATATTTAGGAATTTGAAATCCTAATATTCAGGAGTTTGAAAATTTAAAAATAGGTTGATCATTAATGCTTTCTATATTTTAACATAAAAATTACTAATATTGTAATGATCGACCGGTCGTTTTGAGAGTTAGCACCTCGATTCCCTAATAACTGTTTTTCCCACTTTTATATCTACTTATGGGACTTGTCGGAATGATTAGTTGCGAAATTCGAAGAGTTTTTGGACACATAGTCCATATATATGAGTTTAAGTTTTAGAAATCGGACCGTAGTTGGAACTGTGTGAAGACGGATCCGGAATGGAATTTCTTCGACTCCGTTAGCTCCATTGGGTGATTTCGGGGTTAGGAACGTATTTGAAATGTGTTCTCAAGCATGTAGTAGATTTAGGCTTGAATTGGCGAAAGTTAAAATTTCGGAGATTTCGGCCGCTAGGTGAAATTTTGATATCGGGCTCGGAATGGAAATCCGAGAGTGGTTGTAGGTCTGTAGTGTCATTTATGACCTGTGTGTAAAATTTGAGATAATTCGGACTAGTTTTGACGTGTTTCGGTATCGGTTGTAAATTTTGAAAATTTCATAAGTTTTTAGGCTCGAATCCATGCATAATTGGTGATTTTGATGTTACGTGATGTGTTTTGAAGGCTTGACTAAGTTTGGATAAGGTATTAGGACTGGTTGTTAAGTTTGGTTGAGGTCCCGGGGGCCTCGGCGATGTTTCGGATGCTCAACAGGATGGTTTTTGAACTTAAAACCAGCTTAAGCGTTGCTGGTGCTGGTGTTTCGCACCTGCGGAAGGGGAGCCGCAGGTGCGGAGGGGGCCATCGCAGATGCGAAATTGGACTGGGTCAGTGAGGCTCGCAGGTGCGGCAAGAGTCCCGCAGATGCGGCCCAGTGACCGCAAGTGTGGTTCCAGCCCACTTAAGGATTTTTCGCACCTGCGATGTATTTTCCGCAGGTGCAGGACCGCAGGTGCAGTCCAAGGGGGCGCGGGGGCGGGATCGCTAGGCAGTTTATACCAAAATCCGAGGGTTTGAGATTCATATTTTCTAAAATGATTTGGAGCTCGGGATTTGGTGATTTTGAGTGGGTTTTGAAGAGAAGACTCATGGGTAACGATTCCTAACTGTATTTCACTTGTATATCATTAATCTATAGAAATTTCTTCAATATAATCAATGAATTTGGGTGAAAAATCATGAAAATGGGAGAAATGTTTCCCAAATAGAAATCCGAAAATTTAATGAGATTTTGACGTCGGTTTTTGATGATTCTTGTTCGAGTGAGTTCGTGGGTGAATGGGTGTTCTAAATTTGTAACTTTCACTCGATTCCGAGACGTGGTCCCGGGGGACTTTTTTGGGCAATTTTCCTAATTAGCCTTGAACTAATTAGCTAGATCGATTTCTTACAATGATATTTACATTATGCAATTGAATTGAATAGATTTGGGACATTCTAAGTCGGGTACTCGTGGCAAGAGCGTGGTTTTGAGTTGAGTAGAGGTAACTGGCTTGCCTAACTCTGTGTTGGGGATTTCCCTTTAGGTTGTTTTGATACTATTTGTTGTATGGGCACCATATACGTGAGGTGACGAGTACGTGCACGGGTCATTGTAGATAAAATTCCATTTTTCCTTCCATACAATAAATCATTTCACTCTTATTTCACTGTCTAATATGCTAATTGTGTAGTTTAGAATAGGAAGGAGCATGTCTACCTGTTTTACCTGAATTTCCTATTTGATACTATGTGCACCATGTTTAGTTAGTCATATCGTGTGTTTTTCCTGTGACTTTTCTCTTGAACTGTTTAAATAAACCTTATATGGTATTCATTCGCATTTCATATTTAAATTGAGACTACGGACGTATTCTGGGAGCTTTTCCCTTGTAATGCATATTTAAATTGGGACTATGGACGTATTCCGAGAGCTTTTCCCCTGTACTGCATATTTAAATTGGGACTACGGACGTATTCCGGGAGCTTTCCCCCTATACTGCGTATTTAAATTGGGACTACAGACGTATTCCGGGAGCTTTCCCCTTGTACTGCATATTTAAATTGGGACTACAGACATATTCCGGGAGCTTTCCCCCTGTACTGCACAATCATTTGGAACTACGGGACGGTATCCCGGGAGATTCCACTTTGTGATATATATTATGTTGAGCCGAAGATTTTCTTACTGTAAACTTATATTGTTTTTCTTAAATTGTTTACTGTAGATATTACCTATATTTTGTACTGTTTTAAACTGACTTATTTAGAAATCCAGTAGAGCCTTAACTTGATGTGATGACCCAAAAGGTCATCCCGTATTTTCTAGCTAATTCTATATTCTGAGGTCGTGAAAACCTCCTTCTATCTCACCTCGATTTGTGTGCGCAGTCCGGGCATGTATCCGGGAAGCCTTTATGTGAAAAACTGGTAAAAATGATAATTTTTGTATTAGAAATTTGAAAAAAGTTGACTCCAGTCAACGTTTTTGGTAAACGGACTCGGACCCGTGATTTGATGGTCCCGGAGGGTCCGTAGGAAAATATGGGACCTGGGCGCATGTCCGGAATCGAATTTCGAGGTCCCAAGTCCGACAAATGAATTTTTTAAGAAAATTATTTTCTGAAAAATATAAAGGTTTTTGAAAATAAAATTTGAGGTGAAACCTGTGATATCGGGCCCGTATTATGGTTCCGGAGCCCGGTACAGGTTCGATATGATTTATATGTGTTGTTTTGAGGAATTTCATGGACTTTTAGTTTAATTCATCGTTTTAGTGTTGTTTTATGTGGTTTGAAACCTCGAGAGAGTCCGTGTTAGGTTATATGACTTGTGTGTGTGGTTGGACGGGGTCCCGGAGGCCTCGGGTATGTTTCGGATGCCCATTGGATGATATTAGAACTTGGAAGACAGCTGAACCATTGTTGGTTCTGGTGTCTCGCGCCTGCGATGGACCTTCTGCAGGTGCGGACACGCAGGTGCGGCAAGGAGCTCGCAGGTGCGGACTTGGCCAAATCCCCCAATCCTCGCAGGTGCAGTTTGTTTCCCAGCACGTGCGACCATTTGACCGCAGGTGCGACCCAAGGCCTTTTAATGGGTTTTCGCACCTGCGATGTTATTTATGCAAGTGCGGTCCCACAGGCGCAGGTGCGGGTATTGCTGGGAATTATATCAGATTCGAGGGCTTAAGCCTATTTTCACCATTTCGAATTTTGGAGCTCGGGAAGGGCGATTTTTGAAGACTTTTGCACCTGGGTAACTTGGGTAAGTGATTTCTAACCTACTTAGATCAATTTCCATGATTCCTAACTTAAATCTGGTCCTTAGAATTCGAATTTGGGTGGAAGTTGTGGGAAAAATTTGATAAACTTCATAGACCAAATTATTGAGTTTTGATTGGGTTTTTGACCACCGATTTGAGAGATTTTCATATGTTTAGAATCGTGAGTGAATGGGTGTCCGGAAAATATAATTTTTACCCGATTCCGAGACGTGGGCCCGGAGAACTTTTTGGGCGAATTTCCTAATTTCGCGTATTAGATTCGAACTTATTAGTTATTTTGTTTCCTTGTGATGATATTTACTCTATGCAACCGAATTATCTAGATTTGGCCACCCGGAGTTGGGTACTCATGGCAAGAGCGTGGTATTGAGTTAATTAGCGCAGTCAAGGTAAGTATCTTTCCTAACCTTGTGGGGGGAACTACCCTTAGGATTGAGTCTTCTATGTTGATTGTAGTCCGTGTACGCGAGGTGACGAGTGCGTACTCGGACTTATTTGCAAATAGATTGCCCTTTCAGGGATTTTAGGTTCTTATGTTCCCCGTATATGAATTGAACTTGTTATATCTGAATTCCGGATTTCTAGTCGCATCTCTTCCTGCTCAATTAGAAGTACTTGCCTAGCATTCCTTGTTTATTATTTGATCTTCATTTTGACTTAAATGAAGACTTTGCCTTTCCTACCGTTATACTATATCTTCCTTCATACAATGTCTATGTGACTAAAACTAGTATAATCTCGCCCTATAAATATCTAACAAGTAATTGGAATATCTATACGTTGGTGAAGCATGCCCGTGAATCGTACATTGTGATTTAAATGATTTTCTCTTAAGTACTACTTAGGTTTAATTGATGACCGCCCATGTTGATGGTATTCTTAAATGCTGTCTATTTACTGAGCCTTTGTTCAAACTGAGTTTATTCGGTGAAGCTAATTTTCTAAGTGAGATTGATTATAGCTGATTCCCTTGCCGGGATGATTTGGTTTCTTGGTTTCGAACTTGAATATATAGAATCGTTGTTATATTTGTCTTGTTTTCCCCTCGTTATGTTGTTTTCTCTTTGTGCTAGGCATTCCTTTCAGTGGCTACTTCTTATGAGTGAGTTTTTACCATTTTTGTGATTTAAGTATTTGTATTGATTTGATCATCGCACTTTACATTCGGTCTTGTTTGCTTTTGCGCCGATTGTGGCAATATATGTTGTTTCTGTCGCATTCTGGTTATTTTCCTCAGTGGTTGCATTGCATATTTAAATTGGGACTACGGATAGAGATCCGGGAGTTTTCCCCCTGTACTGCATCGTATATTTAAATTGGGACTGCGGACAGAGATCCGAGAGCTTTCCCCTGTACTGCATCACATATTTAAATTGGGACTACGGACGAGATTCCGGGAGCTTTCCCCCTGTACTACATTGCATGACAAATTCTGAGTTGCGGACTGAGTTCCGGTGGTTTTACCATTGATGATATTTGAAAGAGCAGTATTTGGGAAAGTATATTTTGAACATCACGTATTTTGATGATAGTTGAAAGAGCAGTATTTTGGGAAGTATATTTTGAACATCACGTATTTTGATGATATTTGAAAGATCAGTATTCAGGAAAGTATATTTGAACACAACGTATTTTGAAGAGACGATGTTTTAAAGATTTCTCTTTATAAAAATATATATAAATATACATTCAGAGGAAGTATGTTTCAACGAAGAAATTTATCTATTCCGAAATGATTATATCTTTAAAACTTTCAAAATAAACTCACGATTTAAAGGTTTTCACTCGAAGATTTGACCAGTTTTATTGAGTTTATTGGCTAAGGCCTGACGTGAATAAATTGATGTAGTGCTGAGTTACTATTGCTTTTATTGGGTTGTGATTCCCGCCATTTGGATTGCATTATTTCCATTCTCTTTGCGTACTTCTATTATGTTGTTCGTTGATCGTGATTATTGAATTTTCTTCCGTATTAGTCAATCGTATCGTTAATTACATTGAGAAATCTTTAGATAGATATTTTGTTTCGGCCATTTATATATCTATGCCTTTTTACTTATTAGACCAGTGGTGTCTTGACTAGTACTCATCACTACTTCACCGAGGTTAGTCTTAATACTTACTGGGCACCGCTGTGATGTGCTCATACTACACTTATGCATATTTTTGTGTGCAGCTCTAGGTTATTGTTGTTGGTAGCTGCGCAAATCATTGCTGAGGAGACTCAAGGTAACCTGTTGCTGCGTTCGCAGGCTTCGGAGTCACCTTACTATCTTATTTTAATTCAACTGTACTTACTTATTCCTAGACAGTTGTATTTAGATTTGATAGAAAGATTTTGTAGAGCTTATGACTTGTATTTACCGGGTTTTGGAAAATTGTAAACTCTGTCAAGAATTCTATTTCGAAATTTTTAAAATTCCTTTTATTTTTATTGTTGTTGTTCAGTGAAAATGTTAGGCTTACCTAGTCCCTAAGACTAGGTGTCATCACGATACCCAACAGAGGGAAATTTGGGTCGTGACAAATTGGTATCAGAGCTCTAGGCTCATAGGTGCTACGAGTCATAAGCGAGTTTGGTAGAGTCTTGCGGATTGGTATGGAGACGTCTGTACTTATCTTCGAGAGGCTATGGAACTATCAGGACAATTTCACTTCCTTTATTCCTATCGTGCGAGTTCATTGATCTTGAAGTTTGAAATTATCGTTCCATTCTCTCACCGATGGTGAGGACACGAGTGGCGGTTCCGGATGATGCTACCCCAAAGCAAATGTTGCAAGGGTTAGAGACTGAGGCCAACGAGGAGCACGTGTCGCGGTTAAGATGCCTACCAGAGCAGCCATTGGGGAGTCGCCAATAGTTCTAGTTGGGGGACAGGTACTGAGGGCACCTGTTACTACCTCGAACTTCAGGAGACCTGAGCGCAGCTTTGAATACAATTGGTACATCGACTCAGGCAGGGTTGATTTTTTGTGCATCAGTTGCTTCACAGATAAGGGGAGGAGTTCAGACTCCCACCATCTACACTAGGGGTGGGCATATTTTGGTCGGAACCGAATAAACCGACCGAACCAAAAAAAATTTTATTTCGGTTTCAGTTATTCGGTTTGTTCGGTCGGTTTCGGTTTAAATTTTTAAAATTTCAATTTTTCGGTTCGGTTTTCGGTTATGAAGTTATTTAGTTCGGTTAACCGAAAAAACGAATTATTAGCATATAGGTTCTTTAAGTTATATATAGGCTAAGCCCATAGGTAATAAATTAATACTATTAGGTCCAATCTATCAAAGACTCAACCCAATTAAGTAAGTCCATCAACTTCCCAATCTTAAAGACTTTCACTCTATTAAAACTTCCATAACATATATGATAGATACCAGGAGGATTTCACACAGAGTTATAATTTACGCTATGTTTGAATTTTATGATCCATAATAGTGTGCAAAGTTTAGTCTATTTTTTTTTTATAAACACAATATTTCCAACAATTTTGAAGTTTTGAAAAAAACAACAAATTCGCCGGTCCTATTATTACATAGAAGGAGCCCAATATGATAATGTTCAAATCGAAAATCGAACCGAAATAACCAAACCGAAATTAGAAAAACCAAACTGAACCGAACTTATTTCAGTTTGGTTTCGGTTACTACTTTTACAAAACCAAAAACCGAATAACCGAACCGAATTTCTTCAAACCGAACCGAACCGACCGAACGCCCACCCCTGGTCTACACTCCAGAGCAGTGAGATCATATTGGTCAAGTTCCAGTTGTCATGGCAGCACGACATGTGGTTTCAGTTCAGCCCGTGGTTAGGACAGTAACATCGGAGGTAGAGCACCTTGGGATTTAGAGGTACTTGAAGTACCACCCTTTTATCTTTCAGTGGATTGGCGACGGGTAATGCCCAGGGTTTTCTGGAGAAATGTCACTATATTCTTCGTACTTCGGGTATTGTGGAGACGAGCAGGATTGCTTTTGTCATGTCTCAGGTCCAGAGTAGTGGGTTGATCAGCGGTGGCAGCATAGGAGTTGGGGTAATCTGGTCGAGTTAGCTTCACTAGCATGGATTCAGTTTTCGGAGATGTTTTGAGGGAGGTTGCACCTCAGTTCCTTGGCATGTTCGGCGCGTGGAGTTTGAGCAGTTGTGTTAGGGCGCTATGTCACTATTGGAGTATGCTGTTAGATTCAGTGAGTTGGCCAGATATACACCTCACTTGATTGCTTCAGTTAGGAGGCAAGTCCATAGATTCATTGAGGGACTCAAGCATGGTAGAGAATTTTGGGTCAACCAGTTCAGTTGCATTACCAGCTTCGTATGAGAGCTTTTCAGGTACTCATAGGTCTCAGAGGATCCGTATTGTATGTCTTCCACAACCACGTTGGCAGAGAGATTGTTTTCAGTGGGGAGATGTTAGCCACAGGGAAAGAGATTGTTTCAGGATTCAGGTAGGTATGTTATAGCAGGGAATTCAGGCGGGTAGAAGGCACCCAAGAGGGGGAGGCCCAACCCGTTGATCTGTTGCATATAGTAGGCTAGAGGCCGTCGTGTTAGATATCATCACTCAGGTATGGCTTGATGTGCTAAAGTGGGGTACCATTGTATTTCGTTATAGTCCTGTTGGTCAGGACGAATTTCCATCATTGTTGTTTCATTTATGAGTGAGTTTCATGTTTTGCACTCTATTTTTGTGCTTGCTCCTGTTGAGAGATTCTATGAGTAGTAGCCCTTGTCTATCATTGTTTTATTCATCCTTGCTAGTGGTAAAACTGTAAGTGAGTCCATGTCGTCCCTCGTGGTAAGCTTTATGTGATTCTCCTAAGTATTTTGTTTACGAGCTGTGATTTGATATTCCATTGAGATGTGAGTTAAGTGAGCGCTATGATTTTTGTTAGCAGAGATAAATTAGCGGGAGATCTCTATTGGTACGATATATATTCGACATGTGACATAGAGTTGAGGGCGAGACCCTCGTGATTCTTTGTGATCTGATATGCTTGGACTGGGCTGAGTACCGCTGTGGGATTTTATCAGGATGGAATCCTTGTGATTTGTTCATATGCCTTGCTTCTTCCTTGTTATATTGCTTTTGGTAAGTCAGTATTGATAGAGAGTTATGCCTATGAGCTTGTTTGATAGTTCCTTTATATGTTTCTATATTCATATTCAGTTATTCTCGTTATGTGTTTCATTAGTTTTAGCCTGCAGGATGTGTGCCTGATGGTGTTAGTTGTGGCTTAGTAATTCAGGTGTCTAATGATGAGGTCTTCGTGTTTATTACATCACTATCGGTATTATGGGATTTGGAAACAGATTTCTTCCATATGTGGGACTAATTGCCAATGTTGAGTTGATTTCGGGCAGTTATCGTGATCAAAAGTGCTATTGAGCCTATGTGTGATGTGCTATGTTGTGTGGTCGTGCTTTATGGGCGTAGACCCGAGTTGATGCAGCTGGTTGAGGTTAATGCCGGATATGGATTTAGAATCAGGTCTTTTGGAAATGAGTAGAAAGTGCGGAATTAAGGTATGACGCTTATCGATGATGATGAGAATGCTATATGGCAGTTGTGATGGTGTCACCAGGCTTATGTAGGTTGGGGTGACGTAGGATCACCCGCGGGTGTGTATTGGAAGTGTGCAATCAGTGATTGGATGAGTTCAAAGTGAATCTTAGCACGTTCGAGGACGAACGTTTGTTTAAGAGGGGGAGGATGTGATGACCCAAAAGGTCATCCCATATTTTCTAGCTAATTCTATGTTCCGAGGTCGTGAAAAGCTCCTTCTATCTCACCTCAATTTGCGTGCGCAGCCCAGGCGTGTAACCGGAAAGCCTTTATGTGAAAAACTGATAAAAATGATAATTTTTGTATTAGAAATTTGAACAAAGTTGACTTCAGTCAACATTTTTGGTAAACGGACCCGGACCCGTGATTTGACGGTCCTGCAGGGTCCGTAGGAAAATATGGGACCTGGAATCGAATTCCGAGGTCCCAAGTTCGAGAAATGAATTTTTAAAGAAATTTTTTTTCTGAAAAATATAAAGGTTTTTTAAAATGAAATTTGAGGTGAAACCTGTGATATCGGGCCCGTATTATGGTTCCGGAGCCCGGTACAGGTTCTATATGATTTATATGTGTTATTTGTGAAATTTGGTAAGAAACGGACTTAGATTGATGTGATTCGGACCTTAAAAGCAAAACTTAATGTTTTTAGAAGTTTTGAGGAATTTCATGGATTTTTAGTTTAATTCATCATTTTAGTGTTGTTTTATGTAGTTTGAAACCTCGAGCGAGTCCGTGTTAAGTTATATGACTTTTGTGTGTGGTTGGACGGGGTCTCGGGGGCCTCGGGTATGTTTCGGATGCCCATGGGATGATATTAGAACTTGGAAGACAACTGAACTATTGCTGGTTCTGGTGTCTCGCACCTGCGATGGACCTTCCGCAGGTGCGGACACGCACGTGAGGTGAGGAGCTCACAGGTGCGAACTTGGCCCAATCCCCCAATCCTCGCAGGTGCGTTTGTTTTTAGCAGATGCGGAGCCGCAGGTGCAGCCATTTGACCGCAGGTGCGACCCCAGGCCTTTTAGTGGGCTTTCGCACCTGCGATGTTGCTTATGCAGGTGCGGTCCCAGGGGCGCAGGTGCGGGTATTGCTGGGCAATTATATCAGATTCGAGAGCTTAAGCTTATTTTCACCATTTCGAATTTTGGAGCTCGGGAAGGGCGATTTTTGAATACTTTTGCACCTGGGTAACTTGGGTAAGTGATTTCTAACCTACTTAGATCAATTTCCATGATTCCTAACTTAAATCTGGTCCTTAGAATTCGAATTTGGGTGGAAGATGTGGGAAAAATTTGATAAACTTCATAGACCAAATTATTGAGTTTTGATTGGGTTTTTGACCTCCGATTTGAGAAATTTTCATATGTTTAGACTCATGAGTGAATGGGTGTCCGAAAAATGTTACCCGATTCCGAGACGTGAGCCCGGGGAACTTTTTAGGCGAATTTCCTAATTTCGCATATTAGCTTCGAACTTATTAGTTATTTTGTTTCCTCGTGATGATATTTACTCTATGCAATAGAATTGTCTAGATTTGGGCCACCCAGAGTTGGGTACTCGTGGCAAGAGCGTGGCATTGAGTTGATTAGCGCAGTCAAGGTAAGTATCTTGCCTAACCTTGTGTGGGGGAACTACCCCTTAGGATTGAGTCTTCTATGTTGATTGTAGTCCGTGTATGCGAGATGACGAGTGCGTACTCGGACTTATTTGCAAATAGATTGCCCTTCAGGGATTTTAGGTTCTTATGTTTCCCGTATATGAATTGAACTTGTTATATCTGAATTCCTGATTTCTAGTCGCATCTCTTCCTGCTCAATTAGAAGTACTTGCCTAGCATTCCTTGTTTATTATTCGATCTTCATTGACTTAAATGAAGACTTTGCCTTTCCTACCGTTATACTATATCTTCCTTCATACAATGTCTATGTGACTAAAAATAGTATAATCTCGCCCTATAAATGTCTAACAAGTAATTGGAATATCTATACGTTGGTCAAGCATGCCCGTGAGTCGTACATAGTGATTTAAAAGATTTTCTCTTAAGTACTACTTTGGTTTAATTGATGACCGCCCATGTTGATGGTATTATTAGATGCTACCTATTTACTGAGCATTTGTTCAAACTGAGTTTATTCGGTGAAGCTAATTGTCTAAGTGAGATTGGTTATAGCTGATTCCCTTGCCGGGATGATTTGGTTTCTTGGTTGCGAACTTGAATATATAGAATCGTTGCTATATTTGTCTTGTTTCCCCTCGTTATGCTGTTTTCTGTTTGTGCTTGGCATTCCTTTCCGTGGCTACTTCTTATGAGTGAGTTTTTACCATTTTTGTGATTTAAGTCTTTGTATTGATTTGATCATCGCACTTTGCATTCGGTCTTGTTTGCTTTTGCGCCGGTTGTGGCAATATATGTTGTTTCTGTCGCATTCTGGTTGTTGTTCTCAGTGGCTGCATTGCATATTTAAATTGGGACTACGGACAAGGATCTGGGTGCTTTCCCCTTGTACTGCATCATATATTTAAATTGGGATTACAGATAGAGATCCGGGAGCTTTCCTCTGTGCTACATCGCATATTTAAATTGGGACTATGGACGAGATTCCAGGAGCTTTCCCCCTGTATTGCATTGCATGACAAATTCTGAGTTGCGGACTGAGTTCCGGTGGTTTTACCATTTATGATATTTGAAAGAGCAGTATTTAGGAAAGTATATTTTGAATCACATATTTTGATGATATTTGAAAGAGCAGTATTTGGGGAAGTATATTTTGAACATCACGTATTTTGATGATATTTGAAAGAGCAGTATTCAGGAAAGTATATTTGAAGACCACGTATTTTGAAGAGACTATGTTTTAAAGATTTCTCTTTATAAAAATATATATAAATATACATTCAGAGAAAGTATGTTTCAATGAAGAAATTTATCTATTCCGAAATGATTATATCTTTAAAGCTTTCATAGTAAACTCACGATTTAAAGGTTTTCACTCGAAGTTTTGACCAGTTTTATTGAGTTTATTGGCTAAGGCATGACGTGAATAAATTGATGCAGTGCTGAGTTGCTAGTGCTTTTATTGGGTTGTGATTCCCGCCATTTGGATTGCAGTCTTTCCATTCTCTTTGCGTACTTCTATTATGTTGTCCGTTGATCGTGGTTATTGAATTTTGTTCCGTATTATTCAATCGTATCATTAATTACATTGAGAAATCTTTAGATAGATATTTTGTTTCGGTCATTTATACATCTATTCCTTTTTACTTATTAGACCGGTGGTGTCTTGACTAGTCCTCGTCACTACTTCACCGAGGTTAGTCTTGATTAGGGATGTGCATTCGAATCGGTTTATCGATAAATCGAATCGATTATTTGTTATCGATTTATCGATTTCGATTCCGAAAATTTTCTTATCGAGTTATCGATTTCGATTTCGATTTTGTCCACTTCGCTTTTCGATTTATCGATAAATTGATAAGAAACTTTTTTTTTCTTTCCTCTTCACGACTTCACACTGCTTCTGCCTCAAGATTTTCCCCTACGGCCCTACCCTCCTACCCCTTTAGAGCTGAACTGCTGAAACCTTAAATTTTCTTCACTCAAAATTCCTCCTTTCTCGGTTTCTTCCACAGATCTGGTAATTCTCTATCTCCAAATGGGTTCTCTCAGTAAGTTGATTGTAATTTGGTAGAAGTTCTTTTGGTCAGTTAGGTAAGGAGCTGAAGAATAATTAGTCTGCCTGAATTAAATCAATTAATCGTAGTATCATTTGGTATGATATAGTAATGATTAGCCGTCTATCTCTATTAGCTATCCACTATTTATACATGTTTTACACATTGTATACATATATTAAGTAAGGGTACTAAACATGACAACATCGCTTAGAGCTAGCAAATTTTCTTATTGGTGGAATCCCGCAAATTTTTTTATTGGTGTAATCGATAACCAAATCGATAAGCCCCAAAAATCGATAAACCGAAATCGAAAAAATCGAAACCTTATTGAAACGATAACGATAAGCATATGTACAAATCGATAATCGATAAGTAATTATCGATAAGGGTCAAAATCGAATCGATAAATCGAATGCACACCCTTAGTCTTGATACTTACTGGGCACCGCTGTGGTGTGCTCATACTACACTTCTGCACATTTTTGTGTGCAGCTCCAGGTTATTATTGTTGGTAGCTGCGCAGATCATTGCTGAGGAGACTCAAGGTAACCTGCTGCTGCGTTCGCAGGCTTCGGAGTCACCTTCCTGTCTTATTTCTATTCAACTGTACTTATTTCTTCCTAGACATTTGTATTTAGATTTGATAGAAAGATTTCGTAGAGCTTATGACTTGTATTTACCGGGTTTTGGAAAATTGTAAACTCTCAAGAATTCTATTTCGAAATTTTTAAAATTCTTTTTTTTTATTGTTGTTGTTCAGTGGAAATGTTAGGCTTACCTAGTCCCTAAGACTAGGTGCCATCCGGATACCCAACGGAGAGAAATTAGGGTCGTGACACCTGACCTCGTCACTACTTGACCGGAGTTAGGCTTGGCACTTACTGGGTACCAAATGTGGTGTACTCATGCCCTTTCCTGTACATGTTTCCATGTGCAGATCTAGGTACGAGCTATCAGCCTCATGGTTAGTCGCTGATGCTTATTCCAAGAGACTACAAGGTATTTCTGCCGCGTCCGCAGAATCCTCTGAGTCTCCCTCCATTCTATCTTGTAGAGACGTTCTTATGTACTTTTTCAATTTTTTTGTTAGAGCTTCAGTAGTGTTAGAAGCTTATGACTGTTTGTGATATTCCGGGTTTTGGGAAGTTATATATTGTACGTGTCAAGTGGCGATGTTTCATTAGTGGATTTACTTTATTCCGTCTTTATTTTATTGTTTCTATTTAATATCTTTTTCACAATTAGGCTTACCTAGTCGTAGAGACTAGGTGCCATCACGATGCCTTTCGGAGGGTAAATCGGGTCTTGACAAATATGTAGCAACTCAAAATATATATAAATCTCTAGCCCAATATTTTGAACTTTATAAATATTTCTAAAATATACTACTTACCAAGTTGCCCCATTTATACAAATTCATCTTCTAATTTCATAATGCTTATGAATGTTCTTTATAATGTTTGGTGATGAAAACAATTTAGTATACACCCTAATTTTAGTGATGTAAAGGTTAAACCTCAAGGTCTTTAAAAGTGTATCCTTCCCAATCCCTTTTCTTAGTGTGGATTCGACTGCCACAATTACCAACTGAGTTTTATGATTAAAAAATCCTGAAAAAAATTGGGAATTCAATAGGTCGTCTACTCAAAATAGATGTGTGCACATCAACTACGGTAAGGGGTCGCTATGCTCGTCTATGTGTGGAACTCCCACTGGACCATCCAGTGCAACCCTACATCTATATTGGTTGGCATAAGCAATCCATCCACTACGAAGGAGAAAAACTATATGCACAATTTGTGAAATGCTGGGGCACATCTCAAACGCCTGCTCCAATGCCTAGAAACCATCAATATCACAAACAATTACAGAGTGCACAAAGGAGGGCACTAATGAAGAAAACGAAATAGAAAGATGGAGGGTTGTCAACTTCAAAAAAAATAAGCGGCATCATGGGAAAATCCGGTCCCCTGATAAATCACCGTCCAAGGAGCATCAAAGAAATCCAGGTATCTCTGTAAATCATCTCCATACAAGCAATGGTAAGGCCCAAGATACTCAACATCACCACTACAAAGCTAAGGTCTCCACTAATTCTTAATACCACATAGAACATCAACCCCTATGAAACACATGGAAAACAATTCACCCATTCCGGTTCAAAACCACTTTACCACTCTTGATCATGAGCAAACGATTTGGGAGGATAAAGAAAAAAATGAAAATAATAATTACAATACAACCTACCATGCACAGCCACACGTGGCCATTTTAAAGCAAACAAATGCCAACATCGACATAAGCATGTCCAACCAAAATGGCGACGATATGTGGGCCATGCAATTAGAAGAGGCTAACACAATCATCAAACCTAGTCTTAGCACTAATCCCACATGGCAAGAAATAAACCTCACAAACACAACTAATACACACACTACTAATACTCAATTAATCACTAAAATCCAACCGGAGAAACTAGAAAATATCAAAACCCCTAATCATGCAAGCCATTTGTCCTTAACTACAACAATCACAAGAAAAATGTCTTACACCAACACACATGGCAAAAATCCTACAACATCTCCTAATGAACCTATAAGTATCTTCATTGGCCACTCCAACTCCATGCAAGAAGATCTTCCAATCATTACTCCTACCCAAAATCAAATACTTCCTCTGGAAGCACTTACCCTTCCACACACTCTTCCTCCAATAATTACTACTGTGTCTTCATACGATGCCAAGAATTCCATACTCCTTGAGAAGAAGACACAGGCTTATCCAAATTCTCCGACAACAAAGAAACAATCCAATGGAAAACTACCAAGCCCCTCCTCCTCAACCACTAGCCCCACATATTATCTTTGTCCAACCCCCACAACCACAAGACTACCAACCATTATCTTGGATGAAGATGGGACTCATGGGTCATGTCATCCCGTTCAACATTCAAGTGAGCAGGCAGGACACCAAAGTGATCTTACAAAACATACAATATCTAGCTCAACTTGTCACGGAGGGCATGAGAATTGCCATGAGAAATTACTGGAACCAAAATTGGTTGAACAACATCCTTCAACCACTATCTCCATCACTGCATCAAAACTTTGTCCATGAAATGAGGGATGAATGGCACATGCCCCCCCCCCCCACTTCAACCCAATCCAGCCACATAACCTACTTCCAAATCTACCATTCTTTCCCCCAGACATCCTAACAGTCATGAATCCGATATTACTACCCTGGGACACCACACAACAATTTCAGGAACAGGAGATGAATCAAGAGATTCCTCATGCACCTCCTTCCCCACCCAGGCCATACAAGAACCAGACGTAACCCAAGACATGTAGGAGCAGAACCTGGAGGCAGCAGAAATGAAAGAATATGTCGAAGGCCCTTTCAACCTCAACTCAGAACAAGTCCTAGACTTCTCAAACCTAGACGGGGTAAAAGTCTATCTCTTTACGGAGAGGCAGGAAAATAGGCACGTACTCAATATTCCCCTAGCACTCTACAAGTGCTCGATGGACATTAGACCACCTCAAGACCCAACTGTGGGCAACAGAGCAATGATACTGGTTCCCTCTATGAGGAGGAATCCCATATTTCTGGGTGGAGTGAGAGAGAATGGAGACCCACAGAACCCAAACATCAATCAATCCATGAATCGACCAACTAATATTATAGTTTGGAATATCAGGGGTAATAATGACAACTTCAGGAGGAATTTTAGGGAGATGATCGACTCATATAGACCTTGCCTAGTTACACTACTTGAAACTAGAATGGTTGATCATGAACAGTGGCTTGATGATTTTGGCTTCACTGAGTTAATTGAAGTCCCTACTGAGGGACAATCTGGTGGCATAGTTGTAATGTGGAAGCATGAAGTAGTTACAGTGCACAACTTCATTCGTAGGAATCATGAAATACATGCAACAATTGAGGTAAGACCTATTCAAAAAACTTGGTTATTTTCGTCTATTTATGCAAGTACTAATTATCAATGTAGAAATCTTATGTGGGATAATTTAGAAAACATAGCTTCCAATTATGATGGACCTTGGTTGATAGGTGGAGATTTTAACGATATCATAGGGTCTCATAAGAAATTTGGAGGGAGGCGAATTAACAATTCTAGAGCAGATTATTTACAAAATAAAATGGGAAATTGTAGACTTATGGATTTAGGTTATAAAGGATGCAAGTATATTTGGTCAAACCATAGACACAAAAATAAGGGCCTTATTATGGAAAGACTAGACAAAGCTCTAGGCAATGAGAAATGGTGTGATTTATTCTCAAACTATTCAATAATTCACCTACCTAAGACACACTCGGATCCTAATCCTATAATGATAGAGCTTATACCTAGAACTAGACAAAAACATGTCTAACCCTTCAGGCTTGAAACCTTTTGGTGCAAACACCCGGCTTTTCCTAACCTAGTTAGGTCTCACTGGAAAGATAATGACTACCCTAAGTCCAGTAACTCCTTCTTAGAGGGTGTTAAAATGTGGAAACATAAAACCTTTAGTGACATAATGCGTAAAAAAGGAAAATTTCTTGCTAGGATTCAGGGTATCCAAAACTCTACAAAATACCCTACAAGCAATTTTCTTCAGTCATTGGATTTATCTCTTAAAAAAGAATACAATGATCTCCTTAGGATAGAAGAAGACTATTGGAAATTAAGGCCAAGGATCGATCGGCTAAACGAGGGAGACGCAAATACAAAATTCTTTCATATAATGGCGTCTAACAGAAGAAGAAGAAACAAAATTAATTACTTCAAGTATGAAGAAGGCAATTGGATAAATGACCATGAATTAATCATGTCACATGTCACAAACTATTTTTAATTTTTTTTTACAACCTCTCATACCTTCACTGACAAGAAAGGTTTAGGCACTAATCCCTCAAATCTTAAAAAAATAGATTTAACCACACTGGATGATCCTCTACTGGATATTGAAATCAAAAATGCTATTTTTTCTTTTAAGCCCTTCAAGGCACCTGGATCAGATGGCCTCCACCCTTTTTTTTATCAAAAATATTGGAATATTGTTGGTCAATCGGTTACAAAGTACTGTCATAGTATTTTCAAATATCAGGCAATCCCTAAGGAAATCAACAAAATATACCTTTGTTTGATTCCCAAAATTCACAATGCAAATAATATAAAAAACTTTCGGCCAATTGGACTATGTAATACTATCTACAAAATTATCACAAAAATACTAGCAAATCGTCTTAAACCTTTTTTAGACAGCATAATCAGTCCCTATCAAGCTAGTTTTATGAAGAATAAAAGAGAATCCGACAATGCTATTATTATTCAAGAGTTAGTTAGCAATCTCAGGAAAATTAGGGGTAAACATGGCCACATGCTGATCAAAATAGACTTGGAAAAGGCTTTTGATTGCATTGAGTGGTCGTTTGTCCACCACACTCTTGTATATTTCAATTTCCCACCAAAATTTTCTAAATTACTTCTTAGCTGTATCTCTACTAGATCTATATCGGTGTTAGTAAATGGATCTGCCACTACCTTTTTCGAACCAAGTAGAGGCATTAGGCAATGAGACCCTTTATCTCCTTACATCTTTATTTTATGCCTTGAAATGTTGTCTAGATATATTACTAATCAAGTAGACACTCGTCAATGTGATCTTATTACCATAGGAAGAACAAATATTAGTTTTTCACATCTATTTTTTGCAGATGACTTAACATTAATGGCTAGGGAAAATGAAAAATCACGCCATGCCATAACACTAGGTCTAAATGTTTTTTGCTCCCTTAGTGGTCAAAGCATAAACCATGCTAAATCAAAAATTATGTTCTCCCAAAATTGTAACCCTACAATCGTCAATACTATTTCAAGCACATTAGGGTTTAAGAGGGGTGAAAATTTTGGAAACTACTTGGGATTTCCAATCCTAAATAAAAATCCTAGACCAACGGACTATAATTTTATTATAGATAAAATAAAAGCAAGATTGGCTAGTTGGAAGATGAGATTCATCAATATGGCGGACAAAACGACTCTAGCACAATCGTTCTAAACTCTGTACCAAACTATTACATGCAATACACCCTCCTTCCTACTAAAACACACAACAAAATTGATAAAATACAAAGGGACTTTATTTGGGGTTCGAGTGAAACCAAAAGAAAGCTTCACATGATTAGTTGGTCGAATATTTGGAAGACTCAATCATTGGGGAGGGGGGGGGGGTTGGGACTGCATAATGCACACTCAAAAAACTTGTCTAACCTAGCCAGTTTAACATGGAGACTACTCACCCAAACAACCACTCATTGGTCCAGATTGATTATCACTAAGTATGAAAAAGGTTGCACCAAATCAAACCAATCTTTTATTTGGAATGCTATAAAGAAAGGGTGGGAGGTATGCTCCAAGGGGATCAGATGGTCTCCACACATAAACTCTAACATTAATATATGGGACCTCAATTGGATTCCAGATTCACTAAACCTACGAAGTTTACTGCATGGTCCTCTATCACCCAACCACTACAACCTAAAAATAAGAGATATATATTCATACATAATTGGGACCTCCAAAAATTGCCCATGGAATTTCCTAAAAAAATCCACCAAAATATTCTTAAGGCTAAAATTCGTAAAAAAGGTCCCATAAATGATATTCCAATTTGGTCCCTCTATCCAAAAGGTATTTTTAGCACTAAAAGTTGTTACTCTATAATTGAATCTCAAACTCAACAGCATGGAGAATTTAGTTGGATTTGGTCATTGTCATGTCCTAACAAAATTAATTTTTTTATGTGGCAATGCCTCCATAATAGACTGCCATGCAGAAAATACCTTTCCCAAATTGGTATTAACATAGACCCACACTGCCCTATATGCAACATGAACATGTATGAATCTATTATTCGCATATTTTTTGAGTGCACACCGGTAAAAATCTTTGGGAACACCATATGTGGGGTGACCATTAGTAAACACTCGGATGACCACTGGCTTATACAATTTAGAAACAAATCCATTACCATGAATAACAATATAATGGATTGGAACTATCTCCTACCTTTTGCTATATGGGGAATTTGGATCAATCGAAACAATAACAACCAAAATAACACATCCAAACCCATTAATAAGAATCATATCATTCAACAAGCTTTAGAATACAAGTTGCTCACATATCGTAACACATTGCCTGTGGAAAAGATCCAAATAAAAATACACTGGATAAAGCCTTCAAGAGGGTGGTACAAAATGAATGTGGATGCAAGCTATACAAAAGAAAAAGGCCGCATTGGGGGAGTTATACGTAATGCAGAGGGAAACTGGATTGTTGGCTTTAGCAAGCTCATAAACACTAGAAGATCAGTGGAAGAGGAACTCAAACAATCAAGGAAGGAACTAAAACTGCTAAGGAATTGGATCTTTTCCCACTGAAGATTGAGACAGATTTTGCTGAGGCAGTGCATGCAATTCGTAATGGCAATAAACACCTTGATGGTCTTGTTAAATCATGCAGGTTGTTAATGCACCGAGGGAAGACGACCCTCCTCAGGCACAACTTTAGTGTAGTCAATAGGGTAGCACACCTCATGGCCAAGCTGGGAAGTACTCACAGGAAGAAGGAAAAATCAGTTTTTGATACCACCTAGCCGTTTCGAAAGTCATGTAATAGCGGATAAAAACTATGCTTCTATTTTTGTTAAAATCTTGTCTTTGAATGCTTGCAACTCTTTAGCAAGCATAGGAAATGAATGTTCCCTACAAGGCACAGGTTATGATGTAACAAACAATATTTAGCTTTCTAATTAATATATTTCCTATTTGCTAAAAAATAAACATAACTCTTAAGTTACTTGATAATTTTATTATCAAATGTAACGACCCGATCGGTCGTTTTAGAATTTAAGTTCTGTTCGGCAGCATTTGATCTTGAGCAGCTTCATATGATGATTTTGGACTTAGAGACGTGTCTGGACTGTGAATTAGAGGTATGTAGCTAATTTAGGCTTGAAATGACGAAAGCCAAATTTTTGGAGATATTAATCGGAAGAGGACATTTTGATATTCGGGGATGGATTTCGATTCCTGAAGTTGGAGTAAGTCCATAATATAGAATATGGCTTGTATGCAAAATTTGAGGTCAATCGGACGTGGTTTGATAGGTTTCGGCATCAGATGTAGAAGTTTGAAGTTTCAAGTTCTTTAAGTTTGGATTGGAGGGTGATTCGTGTTTTTGGCGTTGTTTGACATAATTTGAAGGCTCGACTAAGTTTGTATGGTATTTTAGGACTTGTTGGCATGTTTGGTTGAGGTCTTGGGGGCCTCAGGTGTGTTTCGGGGTGAGTTTTGAGCGAGTCCGGGCATTTTGGCACTATGATATTGTTCTGGAACGTTAGAAGTGCGGATCGCACAATTCCATGTGCTGAGGCACATTTTTGAGTGCTTTAGTAGATGAAAAAGTGTTGCAGCAGACGAAAAAGTGCGTACCTCAGAGGAAAAGTGCGGACCGCACAATTTTTTCTGCGGCCGCACTTCTGTTCATTTCCGCAGGTTCGCTGGTCTGACTTCGGAAACTTATATATTTTGATATACAAAGAATTTGGAGATGATTCAAAAACAAAAGTAGTAGACCTTTGTGTCTCATTTCTACAAAAGTAAAGAAATCATCATTTGAAAATATGTAGGGACAGTTATGGCCAATTCACTGACTTGGTAGTAGAGAGGCTGTGAAGTGCGGCCGCACAAAGCAGAAGCTAGCATGTGCAACCACACTTGGAATTGTGCGAACCACACATTGAGAGGTCAGATTGGGTACTATATAACTGAGGTTTAGGGTATTATTTTATTTTTTTGACTTTAGGAGCTCGGTTTGAGACGATTGTTTGTGGGTTTTTTCATAAATTCATCGGGGTAAGTGATTGTAACTCGGATTTGGTGAATTTAAATGAATATATAACTGATTTCATCATTTAATTAGTACTTTGAGATGGAAATTTGGGAAAAAATAGTAGAAACTTCATAAACTATAAATTGGGGATTTGAAGGTAGAGTTGTGATCGGAATTGGCTAATTTTGGTATGGTTGGACTCGTGAGTGAATGAGTGTTCATATTTTTGTGACTTTTATCCGATTTCAAGATGTGGGCCCGGGGAGACATTTTGGGACGATTTTCTAATTTCTTGCCTTAGCTTTGATTTCATTAATTAGATTATTTTCTTATAGTTATATTTATGATGTGTAATTAATTTTTGCTAGATTTGGGTCATTCGGAGTCGGATATTCGTGGAAAAAGCATTGTTACAGATTGATTTGAGCTCGCTTCGAGATAAGTATCTTGCCTAAATTTGTGTGGGGGAACTACCCCTTAGGATTTGAGTCTTCTATGTTGATTGTAGTCCGTGTACGCGAGGTGACGAGTACGTGACCAAACATATTTGTGGAAATTGACCTCTTAGAGTCCCTAGGTCCTTGTATTCATTGAATATGCAGTTGTTCTTGTTATGATTACATTCCTTAATTAGTAGTTTCACCTTTACCTGCTTAATTAGAATCAATTACTTCATGGTTCACTCTTATTATTATTTGATTCATATATGCCTTAATTGAGACTGCTATTTCTTCTATTGCCATGTTATCTTTCCCCTAGCTGCTTATTTTTAATTGAAGCTGTAGTCATCCCTTTTGTAACTGTTCTCCCATAATTGAGGTTATGGTAAGCTTATCGTTGCCTACCTTTATTTGAATTGGGTGTATCTCTCCCGTAATTGTCCAAACTTAAAAGAAGCTTAGACATCCTATGCCTTAGTGGACTCGCCCTTATTTGGAATTACTTGACTCGTGTTAGTTTCTTGTTGTTGAACCGTAAATTGTGGGATCTTTGTTCATATTATTTCCTTTCATGTTGAACTATTCTTAGTATGCTTAGTACTCCTTATTGTGGTTATTCCTTGTGAATTAGATCTACCATTTCTTGAGTTGATTTACTTACCGTACTTTGTACTATTGTCACTATTGCTGTTGTACTTGTTGTGGTGATGCATGAGGTTTCTGTCGTGCAGTTGTCGTTATTGTGATGCATGAGGTTTTTGCCGTGCGGTTGTTGATATAGGGTTGCACGAGGTTTTTGTCGTGTTGTTGTTACTATTGATATTTGCACATGCGACATGATAAGGGGGGATATATATATATATATATATATATATATATATATATATATATATATATATATATATATATATCTGTGTGTGTGTGTGTGTGTGTATGTGTGTGTGTGTGTCTGTGTGTGTATGTGCGTGTTTGTCTGTGTGGGCGAGAAAAGGTGGAAATATTATTATGCACGTGTGGCGAGACAAGGCGGGCATTTAATTTACTATTGCACACGTGGCGAGACAATGTGGGCTATGTCAGGGATTAAGTTGTGATGCATTGTGATAGCCTGGGGACATTCTTGTTGTTGATATTTGTGTAGTAGTACACTTACCTAAGTGAGCTTTTCTTGTGAAAGTTGTGAGAAAACATTCTACGTGTTGTCCGTTCCTTTTTCTTATGCTTATTAGCTAGTTGAACTATGTTAGAACACTGGCACAAGCATACACGTAGTCAAACACTCTTATCCGTTAAGGGGTTCCCTGGCATTGTTGAGTATAGATGCATACCCTTGTTTACTTTCCTTCTATGTGAGAATGACTCTATTTGTCACGTGAGTCGTCAGTGCAGTTATTAGCTGAGATGAGGGAACATGATGCCAAAAGTTAGGGTTCAGGTATTGGGACCCGTGAGTTGTGATTAGCCCGAGGTTCGGTACCTTGTGAGTTTAATGACTAAAACCTAATGAGAAAACGGTCTTTGCTATTGAGTTATTACTTGTCCTTTCTGTATCTTTGATTTTGGATTTTGGATTTGTTTTACGTTCCTTCTCCTGTGTCATTATTTGGGTATTCCGTTGATACCTATTGTCTTCCTTTCTTATTGCAATTACTTTATTGTTAGCCATACTGCGTAGTTTTCATGTAGATATCATACTCTATTATTCCTTTACTCATATTTGTTCAGGTTGTTTAGTCCAGTATGTGTCTTGACTGTTCCTCGTCACTACTCCACTAAGGTTAGTCTTGATACTTGTTGGGTACTGCTGTGGTGTACTCATACTACAGTTTTGCACATTTTTGTGCAGATCCAGGTATTGCGAAGCCAGTTGATCGATAGCCAGCGACGCGGATTGTTGCTGTGGAGACTCCAGGTAAACCTGTTGCTGCGTTCGCAGGCTTCAGAGTCACCGTCCTATTTTGTATTCACATTGTTTTTACTTATGTCCAAATAGTCGTATTTAGAAGCTGTAGTAAACTCTGTAGAGCTTATGACTTGTACTACCAATTTTGGAAATTGTATATTGTATAGAGAGTTTCATTTCAGAAATTATTAGATGTTATTTATTATGGCTGTTATTCAGTAATGTTCGGCTCACCTAGTCCTTCAGACTAGGTGCCATCACGATACCCATCGGAGAGGAAATTAGGTCGTGACAAGTTGGTATAAGAGCTTTAGGTTCATAGGTGCTTCGAGTCATAAGCAAGTTTAGTAGAGTCTTGCGGATTGGTACGGAGACGTCTATACTTATCTTCGAGAGGCTACAGAACTATTACGACAATTTCACTTCCTTCATTCATATTGTGCGATTTCATTGATCTTGAAGTTTGAACTTTTATCATTCCATTCTCTCATAGATGGTGAGGATACGAGCTGTAGTTCCTGATGACGTTACCCTGGAGCAGATGTCACTAGGGACAATGGCAGAGGCTGACGAGGAGCACATGCCGCAGCTAGGGAACATACCAGAGCAGCATTTGAGGAGCCGCCAGTAGTTCCAGTTGGGGGGCAGGTACCGAAGGCGCCTGTTGTTATCTCGTAATTCAGGAGACCTTAGAACAGTTCCTGAGTTTGTATGGTACATTGACTCAGGGGGGATTGATTCCGGGTGCACCATCTACTTCACATACTAAGGGAGGAGCTAAGACTCCCACCGCCCACACTCTAGAGCAGCGAGTTCATGTTGGTCAGGTTCCACGTGTCATGGCAATATAGCCTGTGGTTCTAGTTCAGCCCGTGGTTAGGGCAACATCATCTAAGGAAGAACAACTTAGACTTGAGAGGTACAAGAAGTACCATGATCACGCTCAACTATGTCTAATAAAAGACTAAGCGGTCGTTGCAAATATAATCCGGGGTATTATGCCCAGAGTCGATCCCACAGGGAATTTACGTATCAAGCAAGTTGTTAGAATACTCAACTGTCACTTGATGTTATTTAAATTACTAACACTAAAGATTAACTACGCTAAGGTGTAAACAATTGTAATAAAGATCTAAGGTTATGGTTTCCCCCGTCGGTGAATTTACTTCTCGGATACTTNTTGTTCAAACAACTACCTAAATATGCACTCTCTCTCAAGTAGATACATAATAAATAGGTACAGCTAATTGATGGCCATTCAATTAACTACAACAAGAACGTAGTTGAACAATTAGAGATTAGTCAACCAATCGGAACTATATTAATAACAAAATTATTTCATCCCCAAACGGGTTGGTAGGGTTCTACCAAAACCCTAGATTAAAGAAGTTAGCTAAACAAATTAATAAGAATCAAATATAAAATAACTTGCATAATTAAACTACAAAGTAATGAAGAAAATCTGTAC